>CAMAOC010000421.1:0-42857 GCA_945859555.1 Megachile ligniseca
TTATTATTATCGCTAATAACTGTTATTATTATTCTTATTACTATTATTATTATTCCTATTGGCCTTGTCTTTATCCTTATAACTATTATTATTATCCTTATTACTATTATTATTATCGCTATAACTGTTATTATTATCCTTAATACTATTATTATTATCGCTATAACTGTTATTATTATGGTTATTCTATTGTTACTATCCCTATTACTCTTGTATTTATCCTTATAACTATTATTATTATCCTTAACACTATTATTATTATCGCTATAACTGTTATTATTATTCTTGTTACTGTTATTACTGTCCGTATTACTCTTGCCTTTATCCTTAATACTATTATTATTATCCTTATTACTATTATTATTATCGCTATAACTGTTATTATTATGGTTATTCTATTGTTACTATCCCTATTACTCTTGTCTTTATCCTTATAACTATTATTATTATCGCTATAAACGGTTATTATTATTCTTATTACTATTATTATTATCCCTATTGGCCTTGTAATTATCCTTATAACTATTATTATTTACCTTATTACTATTATTATTATCGCAATAACTGTTATTATTATCCTTAATACTATTATTATTATCGCTATAACTGTTATTATTATGGTTATTCTATTGTTACTATCCCTATTACTCTTGTCTTTATCCTTATAACTATTATTATTATCGCTATAAACGGTTATTATTATTCTTATTACTATTATTATTATCCCTATTGGCCTTGTATTTATCCTTATAACTATTATTATTTACCTTATTACTATTATTATTATCGCAATAACTATTATTATTATCCTTAACACTATTATTAATATCGCTATAACTGTTATTATTATTCTTGTTACTATTATTACTGTCCGTATTACTCTTGCCTTTATCCTTAATACTATTATTATTATAGCTATAACTGTTATTATTGTTCTTGTTACTATTATTATATTCCCTATTCCTCTTGTCTTTCTCCTTATAACTCTTATTATTATCGCTACAACTGTTATTATTATTGTTATTACTATTATTATTATCGCTATTGCCCTTGTCTTTATCCTTATAACTATTACTATTATCCTTATTACTATTATTATTATCGCTATAACTGTTATTATTATCCTTAATACTATTATTATTATCGCTATAACTGTTATTATTATGGTTATTCTATTGTTACTATCCCTATTACTCTTGTCTTTATCCTTATAACTATTATTATTATCGCAAATAACTGTTATTATCATTCTTATTACTATTATTATTATCCCTATTGGCCTTGTCTTTATCCTTATAACTATTATTATTATCCTTATTATTATTATTATTATCGCTATAACTGTTACTATTATTCTTGTTGCTATTATTATTATCCCTATTCCTCTTGTCGTTCTCCTTATAACAATTATTATTATCCTTATTATTATTATTATTATCGCTATAACTGTTCTTATTATTCTTGTTACTATTATTATTATCGCTATAACTGTTATTATTATTCTTATTACTATTGTTACTTTCCGTATTACTCTTGTCTTTATCCATATAACTATTATTATTAATCCTTTTTACTATTATTAATATCGCTACAACTGTTATTATTATTGTTATTACTATTATTATTATCGCTATTGCCCTTGTCTTTATCCTTATAACTATTATTATTATCCTTATTACTATTATTATTATCGCTATAACTGTTATTATTATGGTTATTCTATTGTTTCTATCCCTATTACTCTTGTCTTTATCCTTATAACTATTATTATTATCGCAAATAACTGTTATTATTATTCGTATTACTATTATTATTATCCCTATTGGCCTTGTCTTTATCTTTGTAACTATTATTATTATCCTTATTACTATTATTATTATCGCTATAACTGTTATTATTATCCTTAATACTATTATTATTATCGCTATAACTGTTATTATTATGGTTATTCTATTGTTACTATCCCTATTACTCTTGTCTTTATCCTTATAACTATTATTATTATCCTTAACACTATTATTAATATCGCTATAACTGTTATTATTATTCTTGTTACTATTATTATTATCGCTATAACTGTTATTATTATGGTTATTCTATTGTTACTATCCCTATTACTCTTGTCTTTATCCTTATAACTATTATTATTATCGCTAATAACTGTTATTATTATTCTTATTACTATTATTATTATCCCTATTGGCCTTGTCTTTATCCTTATAACTATAATTATTATCCTTATTACTATTATTATTATCGCTATAACTGTTATTATTATCCTTAATACTATTATTATTATCGCTATAACTGTTATTATTATGGTTATTCTATTGTTACTATCCCTATTACTCTTGTCTTTATCCTTATAACTATTATTATTATCCTTATTATTATTATTATTATCGCTATAACTGTTGTTATTATTCTTGTTACTATTATTATTATCCCTATTCCTCTTGTCTTTCTCCTTATAACTATTATTATTATCCTTATTATTATTATTATTATTATTACTATTGTTACTATCCGTATTACTCTTGTCTTTATCCATATAACTATTGTTATTAATCCTTTTTACTATTATTATTATCGCTACAACTGTTATTATTATTGTTGTTACTATTATTATTATCGCTATTGCCCTTGTCTTTATCCTCATAACTATTATTATTATCCTTATTACTATTATTATTATCGATAAAACTGTTATTATTATGGTTATTCTATTGTTACTATCCCTATTACTCTTGTCTTTATCCTTATAACTATTATTATTATCGCTAATAACTGTTATTATTATTCGTATTACTATTATTATTATCCCTATTGGCCTTGTCTTTATCCTTGTAACTATTATTATTATCCTTATTACTATTATTATTATCGCTATAACTGTTATTATTATCCTTAATACTATCATTATTATCGCTATAACTGTTATTATTATGGTTATTCTATTGTTACTATCCCTATTACTCTAGTCTTTATCCTTATAACTATTATTATTATCCTTAACACTATTATTAATATCGCTATAACTGTTATTATTATTCTTGTTACTATTATTATTATCGCTATAACTGTTATTATTATGGTTATTCTATTGTTACTATCCCTGTTACTCTTGTCTTTATCCTTATAACTATTATTATTATCGCTAATAACTGTTATTATCATTCTTATTACTATTATTATTATCCCTATTGGCCTTGTCTTTATCCTTATAACTATTATTATTATCCTTATTATTATTATTATTATCGCTATAACTGTTGTTATTATTATTGTTACTATTATTATTATCCCTATTCCTCTTGTCTTTCTCCTTATAACTATTATTATTATCGCTATAACTGTTATTATTATTCTTATTACTATTACTATTAACCGTAGTCCTCTTGACTTTATCCTTATAACTATTATTATTATCCTTAACACTATTATTAATATCGCTATAACTGTTATTATTATTCTTGTTACTATTATTATTATCGCTATAACTGTTATTATTATGGTTATTGTATTGTTAGTATCCCTATTACTCTTGTCTTTATCCTTATAACTATTATTATTATCGCTAATAACTGTTATTATTATTCTTATTACTATTATTATTATCCTTATTATTATTATTATTATCGCTATAACTGTTATTATTATTCTTATTACTATTGTTACTTTCCGTATTACTCTTGTCTTTATCCATATAACTATTATTATTAATCCTTTTTACTATTATTATTATCGCTTCAACTGTTATTATTATTGTTATTACTATTATTATTATCGCTATTGCCCTTGTCTTTATCCTTATAACTGTTATTATTATCCTTAATACTATTATTATTATCGCTATAACTGTTATTATGATGGTTATTCTATTGTTATTATCCCTATTACTCTTGTCTTCATCCTTATAACTATTATTATTATCGCTAATAACTGTTATTATTATTCTTATTACTATTATTATTATCCCTATTGGCCTTGTCTTTATCCTTATAACTATTATTATTATCCTTATTATTATTATTATTATCGCTATAACTGTTGTTATTATTCTTGTTACTATTATTATTATCCCTATTCCTCTTGTATTTATCCTTATAACTATTATTATTATCGTTATTATTATTATTATTATCGCTATAACTGTTACTATTATTCTTGTTACTATTATTATTATCCCTATTCCTCTTGTCTTTCTCCTTATAACTATTATTATTATCCATATTATTATTATTATTATCGCTATAACTGTTATTATTATTCTTGTTACTATTATTATTATCGCTATAACTGTTATTATTATTCTTATTACTATTGTTACTATCCGTATTACTCTTGTCTTTATCCATATAACTATTATTATTAATCCTTTTTACTATTATTATTATCGCTACAACTGTTATTATTATTGTTATTACCATTATTATTATCGCTATTGCCCTTGTCTTTATCCTTATAACTATTATTATTATCCTTATTACTATTATTATTATCGCTATAACTGTTATTATTGTCCTTAATACTATTATTATTATCGCTTTAACTGTTATTATTATGGTTATTCTATTGTTACTATCCCTATTACTCTTGTCTTTATCCTTATAACTATTATTATTATCGTTATTATTATTATTATTATCGCTATAACTGTTACTATTATTCTTGTTACTATTATTATTATCCCTATTCCTCTTGTCTTTCTCCTTATAACTATTATTATTATCCTTATTATTATTATTATTATCGCTATAACTGTTATTATTATTCTTGTTACTATTATTATTATCGCTATAACTGCTATTATTATTCTTATTACTATTGTTACTATCCGTATTACTCTTGTCTTTATGCATATAACTATTATTATTATCCTTAACACTATTATTAATATCGCTATAACTGTTATTATTATTCTTGTTACTATTATTATTATCGCTATAACTGTTATTATTATGGTTATTCTATTGTTACTATCCCTATTACTCTTGTCTTTATCCTTATAACTATTATTATTATCGCTAATAACTGTTATTATTATTCTTATTACTATTATTATTATTCCTATTGGCCTTGTCTTTATCCTTATAACTATTATTATTATCCTTATTACTATTATTATTATCGCTATAACTGTTATTATTATCCTTAATACTATTATTATTATCGCTATAACTGTTATTATTATGGTTATTCTATTGTTACTATCCCTATTACTCTTGTATTTATCCTTATAACTATTATTATTATCCTTAACACTATTATTATTATCGCTATAACTGTTATTATTATTCTTGTTACTGTTATTACTGTCCGTATTACTCTTGCCTTTATCCTTAATACTATTATTATTATCCTTATTACTATTATTATTATCGCTATAACTGTTATTATTATGGTTATTCTATTGTTACTATCCCTATTACTCTTGTCTTTATCCTTATAACTATTATTATTATCGCTATAAACGGTTATTATTATTCTTATTACTATTATTATTATCCCTATTGGCCTTGTATTTATCCTTATAACTATTATTATTTACCTTATTACTATTATTATTATCGCAATAACTGTTATTATTATCCTTAATACTATTATTATTATCGCTATAACTGTTATTATTATGGTTATTCTATTGTTACTATCCCTATTACTCTTGTCTTTATCCTTATAACTATTATTATTATCGCTATAAACGGTTATTATTATTCTTATTACTATTATTATTATCCCTATTGGCCTTGTATTTATCCTTATAACTATTATTATTTACCTTATTACTATTATTATTATCGCAATAACTATTATTATTATCCTTAACACTATTATTAATATCGCTATAACTGTTATTATTATTCTTGTTACTATTATTACTGTCCGTATTACTCTTGCCTTTATCCTTAATACTATTATTATTATAGCTATAACTGTTATTATTGTTCTTGTTACTATTATTATATTCCCTATTCCTCTTGTCTTTCTCCTTATAACTCTTATTATTATCGCTACAACTGTTATTATTATTGTTATTACTATTATTATTATCGCTATTGCCCTTGTCTTTATCCTTATAACTATTACTATTATCCTTATTACTATTATTATTATCGCTATAACTGTTATTATTATCCTTAATACTATTATTATTATCGCTATAACTGTTATTATTATGGTTATTCTATTGTTACTATCCCTATTACTCTTGTCTTTATCCTTATAACTATTATTATTATCGCTAATAACTGTTATTATTATTCTTATTACTATTATTATTATCCCTATTGGCCTTGTCTTTATCCTTATAACTATAATTATTATCCTTATTACTATTATTATTATCGCTATAACTGTTATTATTATCCTTAATACTATTATTATTATCGCTATAACTGTTATTATTATGGTTATTCTATTGTTACTATCCCTATTACTCTTGTCTTTATCCTTATAACTATTATTATTATCCTTATTACTATTATTATTATCGCTATAACTGTTATTATTATGGTTATTCTATTGTTACTATCCCTATTACTCTTGTCTTTATCCTTATAACTATTATTATTATCGCTATAAACTGTTATTATTATTCTTATTACTATTATTATTATCCCTATTGGCCTTGTATTTATCCTTATAACTATTACTATTTACCTTATTACTATTATTATTATCGCAATAACTGTTATTATTATCCTTAATACTATTATTATTATCGCTATAACTGTTATTATTATGGTTATTCTATTGTTACTATCCCTATTACTCTTGTCTTTATCCTTATAACTATTATTATTATCCTTAACACTATTATTAATATCGCTATAACTGTTATTATTATTCTTGTTACTATTATTACTGTCCGTATTACTCTTGCCTTTATCCTTAATACTATTATTATTATAGCTATAACTGTTATTATTGTTCTTGTTACTATTATTATTATCCCTATTCCTCTTGTCTTTCTCCTTATAACTCTTATTATTATCGCTACAACTGTTATTATTATTGTTATTACTATTATTATTATCGCTATTGCCCTTGTCTTTATCCTTATAACTATTACTATTATCCTTATTACGATTATTATTATCGCTATAACTGTTATTATTATCCTTAATACTATTATTATTATCGCTATAACTGTTATTATTATGGTTATTCTATTGTTACTATCCCTATTACTCTTGTCTTTATCCTTATAACTATTATTATTATCGCTAATAACTGTTATTATCATTCTTATTACTATTATTATTATCCCTATTGGCCTTGTCTTTATCCTTATAACTATTATTATTATCCTTATTATTATTATTATTATCGCTATAACTGTTGTTATTATTCTTGTTACTATTATTATTATCCCTATTCCTCTTGTCTTTCTCCTTATAACTATTATTATTATCGCTATAACTATTATTATTATCCTTAACACTATTATTATTATCGCTATAACTGTTATTATTATTCTTGTTACTGTTATTACTGTCCGTATTACTCTTGCCTTTATCCTTAATACTATTATTATTATCGCTATAACTGTTATTATTATGGTTATTCTATTGTTACTATCCCTATTACTCTTGTCTTTATCCTTATAACTATTATTATTATCGCTATAAACTGTTATTATTATTCTTATTACTATTATTATTATCCCTATTGGCCTTGTATTTATCCTTATAACTATTATTATTTACCTTATTACTATTATTATTATCGCAATAACTGTTATTATTATCCTTAATACTATTATTATTATCGCTATAACTGTTATTATTATGGTTATTCTATTGTTACTATCCCTATTACTCTTGTCTTTATCCTTATAACTATTATTATTATCCTTAACACTATTATTAATATCGCTATAACTGTTATTATTATTCTTGTTACTATTATTACTGTCCGTATTACTCTTGCCTTTATCCTTAATACTATTATTATTATAGCTATAACTGTTATTATTGTTCTTGTTACTATTATTATTATCCCTATTCCTCTTGTCTTTCTCCTTATAACTCTTATTATTATCGCTACAACTGTTATTATTATTGTTATTACTATTATTATTATCGCTATTGCCCTTGTCTTTATCCTTATAACTATTACTATTATCCTTATTACTATTATTATTATCGCTATAACTGCTATTATTATCTTTAATACTATTATTATTATCGCTATAACTGTTATTATTATGGTTATTCTATTGTTACTATCCCTATTACTCTTGTCTTTATCCTTATAACTATTATTATTATCGCTAATAACTGTTATTATCATTCTTATTACTATTATTATTATCCCTATTGCCCTTGTCTTTATCCTTATAACTATTACTATTATCCTTATTACTATTATTATTATCGCTATAACTGTTATTATTATCCTTAATACTATTATTATTATCGCTATAACTGTTATTATTATCTTTAATACTATTATTATTATCGCTATAACTGTTATTATTATGGTTATTCTATTGTTACTATCCCTATTACTCTTGTCTTTATCCTTATAACTATTATTATTATCGCTAATAACTGTTATTATCATTCTTATTACTATTATTATTATCCCTATTGGCCTTGTCTTTATCCTTATAACTATTATTATTATCCTTATTATTATTATTATTATCGCTATAACTGTTGTTATTATTCTTGTTACTATTATTATTATCCCTATTCCTCTTGTCTTTCTCCTTATAACTATTATTATTATCCTTATTATTATTATTATCGCTATAACTGTTACTATTATTCTTGTTACTATTATTATTATCCCTATTCCTCTTGTCTTTCTCCTTATAACTATTATTATTATCCTTATTATTATTATTATTATTATCGCTATAACTGTTATTATTATTCTTGTTACTATTATTATTATCGCTATAACTGTTATTATTATTCTTATTACTATTGTTACTATCCGTATTACTCTTGTCTTTATCCATATAACTATTATTATTAATCCTTTTTACTATTATTATTATCGCTTCAACTGTTATTATTATTGTTATTACTATTATTATTATCGCTATTGCCCTTGTCTTTATCCTTATAACAGTTATTATTATCCTTAATACTATTATTATTATCGCTATAACTGTTATTATTATTCTTGTTACTATTATTACTGTCCGTATTACTCTTGCCTTTATCCTTAATACTATTATTATTATAGCTATAACTGTTATTGTTGTTCTTGTTACTATTATTATTATCCAGATTCCTCTTGTCTTTCTCCTTATAACTCTTATTATTATCGCTACAACTGTTATTATTATTGTTATTACTATTATTATTATCGCTATTGACCTTGTCTTTATCCTTATAACTATTACTATTATCCTTATTACTATTATTATTATCGCTATAACTGTTATTATTATCCTTAATACTATTATTATTATCGCTATAACTGTTATTATTATGGTTATTCTATTGTTACTATCCCTATTACTCTTGTCTTTATCCTTATAACTATTATTATTATCCTTAACACTATTATTAATATCGCTATAACTGTTATTATTATTCATGTTACTATTATTACTGTCCGTATTACTCTTGCCTTTATCCTTAATACTATTATTATTATCGCTATAACTGTTATTATTGTTCTTGTTACTATTATTATTATCCCTATTCCTCTTGTCTTTCTCCTTATAACTATTATTATTATCCTTATTATTATTATTATTATCGCTATAACTGTTATTATTATTCTTATTACTATTACTATTATCCCTATTCCTCTTGTCTATATCCTTATAACTATTATTATTATCCTTATTACTATTATTATTATCGCTATAACTGTTATTATTATTCTTGTTACTATTATTACTGTCCGTATTACTCTGGCCTTTATCCGAAATACTATTATTATTACCGCTATAACTGTTATTATTATCCTTGTTACTATTATTATTATCCCTATTCCTTTTGTCTTTCTCCTTATAACTATTATTATTATCCTTATTATTATTATTATTATCGCTATAACTGTTGTTGTTATTATTGTTACTATTATTATTATCCCTACTCCTCTTGTCTTTCTCCTTATAACTATTATTATTATCGCTATAACTGTTATTATTATTCTTATTACTATTACTATTGTCCCTATTCCTCTTGTATTTATCCTTATAACTATTATTATTATTATTATTATCGCTATAACTGTTATTATTCTCCTTAATACTATTATTATTATCGCTATAACTGTTATTATTATTCTTGTTACTATTATTATTATCCCTATTCCTCTAGTCTTTCACCTTATAACTATTATTATTATCGCTATAACTGTTATTATTATCCTTCATACTATTATTATTATCGCTATAACTGTTATTATGATGGTTATTCTATTGTTACTATCCCTATTACTCTTGTCTTTATCCTTATAACTATTATTATTATCCTTAACACTATTATTATTATCGCTATAACTGTTATTACTATTCCTGTTACTATTATTACTGTCCGTATTACTCTTGCCTTCATCCTTAATACTATTATTATTATAGCTATAACTGTTATTATTGTTCTTGTTACTATTATTATATTCCCTATTCCTCTTGTCTTTCTCCTTATAACTATTATTATTATCGCTACAACTGTTATTATTATTGTTATTACTATTATTATTATCGCTATTGCCCTTGTCTTTATCCTTATAACTATTACTATTATCCTTATTACTATTATTATTATCGCTATAACTGTTATTATTATCCTTAATACTATTATTATTATCGCTATAACTGTTATTATTATGGTTATTCTATTGTTACTATCCCTATTACTCTTGTCTTTATCCTTATAACTATTATTATTATCGCAAATAACTGTTATTATCATTCTTATTACTATTATTATTATCCCTATTGGCCTTGTCTTTATCCTTATAACTATTATTATTATCCTTATTATTATTATTATTATCGCTATAACTGTTACTATTATTCTTGTTGCTATTATTATTATCCCTATTCCTCTTGTCGTTCTCCTTATAACAATTATTATTATCCTTATTATTATTATTATTATCGCTATAACTGTTCTTATTATTCTTGTTACTATTATTATTATCGCTATAACTGTTATTATTATTCTTATTACTATTGTTACTTTCCGTATTACTCTTGTCTTTATCCATATAACTATTATTATTAATCCTTTTTACTATTATTAATATCGCTACAACTGTTATTATTATTGTTATTACTATTATTATTATCGCTATTGCCCTTGTCTTTATCCTTATAACTATTATTATTATCCTTATTACTATTATTATTATCGCTATAACTGTTATTATTATGGTTATTCTATTGTTTCTATCCCTATTACTCTTGTCTTTATCCTTATAACTATTATTATTATCGCAAATAACTGTTATTATTATTCGTATTACTATTATTATTATCCCTATTGGCCTTGTCTTTATCTTTGTAACTATTATTATTATCCTTATTACTATTATTATTATCGCTATAACTGTTATTATTATCCTTAATACTATTATTATTATCGCTATAACTGTTATTATTATGGTTATTCTATTGTTACTATCCCTATTACTCTTGTCTTTATCCTTATAACTATTATTATTATCCTTAACACTATTATTAATATCGCTATAACTGTTATTATTATTCTTGTTACTATTATTATTATCGCTATAACTGTTATTATTATGGTTATTCTATTGTTACTATCCCTATTACTCTTGTCTTTATCCTTATAACTATTATTATTATCGCTAATAACTGTTATTATTATTCTTATTACTATTATTATTATCCCTATTGGCCTTGTCTTTATCCTTATAACTATAATTATTATCCTTATTACTATTATTATTATCGCTATAACTGTTATTATTATCCTTAATACTATTATTATTATCGCTATAACTGTTATTATTATGGTTATTCTATTGTTACTATCCCTATTACTCTTGTCTTTATCCTTATAACTATTATTATTATCCTTATTACTATTATTATTATCGCTATAACTGTTATTATTATGGTTATTCTATTGTTACTATCCCGATTACTCTTGTCTTTATCCTTATAACTATTATTATTATCGCTATAAACTGTTATTATTATTCTTATTACTATTATTATTATCCCTATTGGCCTTGTATTTATCCTTATAACTATTACTATTTACCTTATTACTATTATTATTATCGCAATAACTGTTATTATTATCCTTAATACTATTATTATTATCGCTATAACTGTTATTATTATGGTTATTCTATTGTTACTATCCCTATTACTCTTGTCTTTATCCTTATAACTATTATTATTATCCTTAACACTATTATTAATATCGCTATAACTGTTATTATTATTCTTGTTACTATTATTACTGTCCGTATTACTCTTGCCTTTATCCTTAATACTATTATTATTATAGCTATAACTGTTATTATTGTTCTTGTTACTATTATTATTATCCCTATTCCTCTTGTCTTTCTCCTTATAACTCTTATTATTATCGCTACAACTGTTATTATTATTGTTATTACTATTATTATTATCGCTATTGCCCTTGTCTTTATCCTTATAACTATTACTATTATCCTTATTACGATTATTATTATCGCTATAACTGTTATTATTATCCTTAATACTATTATTATTATCGCTATAACTGTTATTATTATGGTTATTCTATTGTTACTATCCCTATTACTCTTGTCTTTATCCTTATAACTATTATTATTATCGCTAATAACTGTTATTATCATTCTTATTACTATTATTATTATCCCTATTGGCCTTGTCTTTATCCTTATAACTATTATTATTATCCTTATTATTATTATTATTATCGCTATAACTGTTGTTATTATTCTTGTTACTATTATTATTATCCCTATTCCTCTTGTCTTTCTCCTTATAACTATTATTATTATCGCTATAACTATTATTATTATCCTTAACACTATTATTATTATCGCTATAACTGTTATTATTATTCTTGTTACTGTTATTACTGTCCGTATTACTCTTGCCTTTATCCTTAATACTATTATTATTATTCTTATTACTATTATTATTATCGCTATAACTGTTATTATTATGGTTATTCTATTGTTACTATCCCTATTACTCTTGTCTTTATCCTTATAACTATTATTATTATCGCTATAAACTGTTATTATTATTCTTATTACTATTATTATTATCCCTATTGGCCTTGTATTTATCCTTATAACTATTATTATTTACCTTATTACTATTATTATTATCGCAATAACTGTTATTATTATCCTTAATACTATTATTATTATCGCTATAACTGTTATTATTATGGTTATTCTATTGTTACTATCCCTATTACTCTTGTCTTTATCCTTATAACTATTATTATTATCCTTAACACTATTATTAATATCGCTATAACTGTTATTATTATTCTTGTTACTATTATTACTGTCCGTATTACTCTTGCCTTTATCCTTAATACTATTATTATTATAGCTATAACTGTTATTATTGTTCTTGTTACTATTATTATTATCCCTATTCCTCTTGTCTTTCTCCTTATAACTCTTATTATTATCGCTACAACTGTTATTATTATTGTTATTACTATTATTATTATCGCTATTGCCCTTGTCTTTATCCTTATAACTATTACTATTATCCTTATTACTATTATTATTATCGCTATAACTGCTATTATTATCTTTAATACTATTATTATTATCGCTATAACTGTTATTATTATGGTTATTCTATTGTTACTATCCCTATTACTCTTGTCTTTATCCTTATAACTATTATTATTATCGCTAATAACTGTTATTATCATTCTTATTACTATTATTATTATCCCTATTGCCCTTGTCTTTATCCTTATAACTATTACTATTATCCTTATTACTATTATTATTATCGCTATAACTGTTATTATTATCCTTAATACTATTATTATTATCGCTATAACTGTTATTATTATCTTTAATACTATTATTATTATCGCTATAACTGTTATTATTATGGTTATTCTATTGTTACTATCCCTATTACTCTTGTCTTTATCCTTATAACTATTATTATTATCGCTAATAACTGTTATTATCATTCTTATTACTATTATTATTATCCCTATTGGCCTTGTCTTTATCCTTATAACTATTATTATTATCCTTATTATTATTATTATTATCGCTATAACTGTTGTTATTATTCTTGTTACTATTATTATTATCCCTATTCCTCTTGTCTTTCTCCTTATAACTATTATTATTATCCTTATTATTATTATTATCGCTATAACTGTTACTATTATTCTTGTTACTATTATTATTATCCCTATTCCTCTTGTCTTTCTCCTTATAACTATTATTATTATGCTTATTATTATTATTATTATTATCGCTATAACTGTTATTATTATTCTTGTTACTATTATTATTATCGCTATTGCCCTTGTCTTTATCCTTATAACAGTTATTATTATCCTTAATACTATTATTATTATCGCTATAACTGTTATTATTATTCTTGTTACTATTATTACTGTCCGTATTACTCTTGCCTTTATCCTTAATACTATTATTATTATAGCTATAACTGTTATTGTTGTTCTTGTTACTATTATTATTATCCAGATTCCTCTTGTCTTTCTCCTTATAACTCTTATTATTATCGCTACAACTGTTATTATTATTGTTATTACTATTATTATTATCGCTATTGACCTTGTCTTTATCCTTATAACTATTACTATTATCCTTATTACTATTATTATTATCGCTATAACTGTTATTATTATCCTTAATACTATTATTATTATCGCTATAACTGTTATTATTATGGTTATTCTATTGTTACTATCCCTATTACTCTTGTCTTTATCCTTATAACTATTATTATTATCCTTAACACTATTATTAATATCGCTATAACTGTTATTATTATTCATGTTACTATTATTACTGTCCGTATTACTCTTGCCTTTATCCTTAATACTATTATTATTATCGCTATAACTGTTATTATTGTTCTTGTTACTATTATTATTATCCCTATTCCTCTTGTCTTTCTCCTTATAACTATTATTATTATCCTTATTATTATTATTATTATCGCTATAACTGTTATTATTATTCTTATTACTATTACTATTATCCCTATTCCTCTTGTCTATATCCTTATAACTATTATTATTATCCTTATTACTATTATTATTATCGCTATAACTGTTATTATTATTCTTGTTACTATTATTACTGTCCGTATTACTCTGGCCTTTATCCGAAATACTATTATTATTACCGCTATAACTGTTATTATTATCCTTGTTACTATTATTATTATCCCTATTCCTTTTGTCTTTCTCCTTATAACTATTATTATTATCCTTATTATTATTATTATTATCGCTATAACTGTTGTTGTTATTATTGTTACTATTATTATTATCCCTACTCCTCTTGTCTTTCTCCTTATAACTATTATTATTATCGCTATAACTGTTATTATTATTCTTATTACTATTACTATTGTCCCTATTCCTCTTGTATTTATCCTTATAACTATTATTATTATTATTATTATCGCTATAACTGTTATTATTCTCCTTAATACTATTATTATTATCGCTATAACTGTTATTATTATTCTTGTTACTATTATTATTATCCCTATTCCTCTAGTCTTTCACCTTATAACTATTATTATTATCGCTATAACTGTTATTATTATCCTTCATACTATTATTATTATCGCTATAACTGTTATTATGATGGTTATTCTATTGTTACTATCCCTATTACTCTTGTCTTTATCCTTATAACTATTATTATTATCCTTAACACTATTATTATTATCGCTATAACTGTTATTACTATTCCTGTTACTATTATTACTGTCCCTATTACTCTTGCCTTCATCCTTAATACTATTATTATTATCGCTATAACTGTTATTATTGTTCTTGTTACTATTATTATTATCCCTATTCCTCTTGTCTTTCTCCTTATAACTATTATTATTATCCTTATTATTATTATTATTATCGCTATAACTGTTACTATTATTCTTGTTACTATTATTATTATCCCCATTCCTCTTGTCTTTCTCCTTATAACTATTATTATTATCCTTATTATTATTATTATTATCGCTATAACTGTTATTATTATTCTTGTTACTATTATTATTATCGCTATAACTGTTATTATTATTCTTATTACTATTGTTACTATCCGTATTACTCTTGTCTTTATCCATATAACTATTATTATTAATCCTTTTTACTATTATTATTATCGCTCCAACAGTTATTATAATTGTTATTACTATTATTATTATCCCTATTGGCCTTGTCTTTATCCTTGTAACTATTATTATTATCCTTATTACTATTATTATTATCGCTATAACTGTTATTATTATCCTTAATACTATTATTATTATCGCTATAACTGTTATTATTATCCTTAATACTATTATTATTATCGCTATAACTGTTATTATTATGGTTATTACTATTACTATTATTACTATTCCTCTTGTATTTATCCTTATAACTGTTATTATTATCCTTATTATTATTATTATTATCGCTATAACTGTTACTATTATTCTTGTTACTATTATTATTATCCCTATTCCTCTTGTCTTTCTCCTTATAACTATTATTATTATGCTTATTATTACTATTATTATCGCTATAACTGTTATTATTATTCTTGTTACTATTATTATTATCGCTATAACTGTTATTATTATTCTTATTACTATTACTATTATCCCTATTCCTCTTGTATTTACCCTTATAACTATTATTATTATCCTTATTATTATTATTATTATCGCTATAACTGTTATTATTATACTTATTACTATTACTATTAACCGTATTCCTCTTGTCTTTATCCTTATAACTATTATTATTATCCTTATTATTATTATTATTAATATCGCTATAACTATTATTTTTATCCTTATTATTATTATTATTATCGCTATAACTGTTACTATTATTCTTGTTACTATTATTATTATCCCTATTCCTCTTGTTTTTCTCCTTATAACTATTATTATTATCGCTATAACTGTTATTATTATTCTTGTTACTATTATTATTACCGCTATAACTGTTATTATTATTCTTGTTACTATTATTACTATCCCTATTCCTTTTGTCTTTCTCCTTCTAACTATTATTATTATCCTTATTACTACTATTATTATCGCTATAACTGTTATTATTATTCTTGTTACTATTATTATTATCCCTATTCCTCTTGTGTTTCTCCTTATAACTATTATTATTATCGCTAATAACTGTTATTGTTATTCTTATTACTATTATTATTATCCCTATTGCCCTTGTCTTTATCCTTATAACTATTATTATTATCCTTATTACTATTATTGTTATCGCTATAACTGTTATTATTATCCCTAATACTATTATTATTATCGCTATAACTGTTATTATTATGGTTATTTTATTGTTACTATCCCTATTACTCTTGTCTTTATCCTTATAACTATTATTATTATCCTTATTACTATTATTATTATCGCTATAACGGTTATTATTATTGTTATTACTATTATTATTATCGCTATAACTGTTATTATTATCCTTATTCTATTGTTACTATCCGTATTGCTCTTGTCTTTATCCTTATAACTATTATTATTATCGCTAATAACTGTTATTATTATTCTTATTACTATTATTATTATCGCTATAACTGTTATTATTATGCTTATTCTATTGTTACTATCCCTATTACTCGTGTCTTTATCCTTATAACTATTATTATTATCCTTATTATTATTATTATTATCGCTATAACTGTTACTATTATTCTTGTTACTATTATTATTATCCCCATTCCTCTTGTCTTTCTCCTTATAACTATTATTATTATCCTTATTATTATTATTATTATCGCTATAACTGTTATTATTATTCTTGTTACTATTATTATTATCGCTATAACTGTTATTATTATTCTTATTACTATTGTTACTATCCGTATTACTCTTGTCTTTATCCATATAACTATTATTATTAATCCTTTTTACTATTATTATTATCGCTCCAACAGTTATTATAATTGTTATTACTATTATTATTATCCCTATTGGCCTTGTCTTTATCCTTGTAACTATTATTATTATCCTTATTACTATTATTATTATCGCTATAACTGTTATTATTATCCTTAATACTATTATTATTATCGCTATAACTATTATTATGGTTATTCTATTGTTACTATCCCTATTACTCTTGTCTTTATCCTTATAACTATTATTATTATCCTTAACACTATTATTATTCTTGTTACTATTATTACTGTCCGTATTACTCTTGCCTTTATCCTTAATACTATTATTATTATCGCTATAACTGTTGTTATTGTTCTTGTTACTATTATTATTATCCCTATTCCTCTTGTCTTTCTCCTTATAACTATTATTATTATCCTTATTATTATTATTATCGCTATAACTGTTATTATTATGGTTATTCTATTGTTACTATCCCTATTACTCTTGTCTTTATCCTTAATACTATTATTATTATCGCTATAACTGTTATTATTATTCTTATTACCATTACTATTATCCCTATTCCTCTTGTATTTATCCTTATAACTATTATTATTATCCTTATTACTATTATTATTATCACTATAACTGGTATTATTATTCTTGTTACTATTATTATCATCCCTATTCCTCTTGTCTTTCTCCTTATAACTATTATTATTATGCTTATTATTACTATTATTATCGCTATAACTGTTATTATTATTCTTGATACTATTATTATTATCGCTATAACTGTTATTATTATTCTTATTACTATTACTATTATTACTATTCCTCTTGTATTTATCCTTATAACTGTTATTATTATCCTTATTATTATTATTATTATCGCTATAACTGTTATTATTATGGTTATTCTATTGTTACTATCCCTATTACTCTTGTCTTTATCCTTAATACTATTATTATTATCGCTATAACTGTTATTATTATTGTTATTACTATTATTATTAT
This sequence comes from Megachile ligniseca, assembly GCA_945859555.1. Classification (NCBI taxonomy): domain Eukaryota; kingdom Metazoa; phylum Arthropoda; class Insecta; order Hymenoptera; family Megachilidae; genus Megachile; species Megachile ligniseca. Next base: position 19,097 of record CAMAOC010000421.1, read on the forward strand.
CGCTATAACTGTTATTATTATCCTTATTCTATTGTTACTATCCGTATTACTCTTGTCTTTATCCTTATAACTATTATTATTATCGCTAATAACTGTTATTATTATTCTTATTACTATTATTATTATCGCTATAACTGTTATTATTATGCTTATTCTATTGTTACTATCCCTATTACTCGTGTCTTTATCCTTATAACTATTATTATTATCCTTATTATTATTATTATTATCGCTATAACTGTTACTATTATTCTTGTTACTATTATTATTATCCCCATTCCTCTTGTCTTTCTCCTTATAACTATTATTATTATCCTTATTATTATTATTATTATCGCTATAACTGTTATTATTATTCTTGTTACTATTATTATTATCGCTATAACTGTTATTATTATTCTTATTACTATTGTTACTATCCGTATTACTCTTGTCTTTATCCATATAACTATTATTATTAATCCTTTTTACTATTATTATTATCGCTCCAACAGTTATTATAATTGTTATTACTATTATTATTATCCCTATTGGCCTTGTCTTTATCCTTGTAACTATTATTATTATCCTTATTACTATTATTATTATCGCTATAACTGTTATTATTATCCTTAATACTATTATTATTATCGCTATAACTATTATTATGGTTATTCTATTGTTACTATCCCTATTACTCTTGTCTTTATCCTTATAACTATTATTATTATCCTTAACACTATTATTATTCTTGTTACTATTATTACTGTCCGTATTACTCTTGCCTTTATCCTTAATACTATTATTATTATCGCTATAACTGTTGTTATTGTTCTTGTTACTATTATTATTATCCCTATTCCTCTTGTCTTTCTCCTTATAACTATTATTATTATCCTTATTATTATTATTATCGCTATAACTGTTATTATTATGGTTATTCTATTGTTACTATCCCTATTACTCTTGTCTTTATCCTTAATACTATTATTATTATCGCTATAACTGTTATTATTATTCTTATTACCATTACTATTATCCCTATTCCTCTTGTATTTATCCTTATAACTATTATTATTATCCTTATTACTATTATTATTATCACTATAACTGGTATTATTATTCTTGTTACTATTATTATCATCCCTATTCCTCTTGTCTTTCTCCTTATAACTATTATTATTATGCTTATTATTACTATTATTATCGCTATAACTGTTATTATTATTCTTGATACTATTATTATTATCGCTATAACTGTTATTATTATTCTTATTACTATTACTATTATTACTATTCCTCTTGTATTTATCCTTATAACTGTTATTATTATCCTTATTATTATTATTATTATCGCTATAACTGTTATTATTATGGTTATTCTATTGTTACTATCCCTATTACTCTTGTCTTTATCCTTAATACTATTATTATTATCGCTATAACTGTTATTATTATTGTTATTACTATTATTATTATCGCTATAACTGTTATTATTATCCTTATTCTATTGTTACTATCCGTATTACTCTTGTCTTTATCCTTATAACTATTATTATTATCGCTAATAACTGTTATTATTATTCTTATTACTATTATTATTATCGCTATAACTGTTATTATTATGGTTATTCTATTGTTACTATCCCTATTACTCTTGTCTTTATCCTTATAACTATTATTATTATCCTTATTACTATTATTATTATCACTATAACTGGTATTATTATTCTTGTTACTATTATTATCATCCCTATTCCTCTTGTCTTTCTCCTTATAACTATTATTATTATGCTTATTATTACTATTATTATCGCTATAACTGTTATTATTATTCTTGATACTATTATTATTATCGCTATAACTGTTATTATTATTCTTATTACTATTACTATTATTACTATTCCTCTTGTATTTATCCTTATAACTGTTATTATTATCCTTATTATTATTATTATTATCGCTATAACTGTTACTATTATTCTTGTTACTATTATTATTATCCCTATTCCTCTTGTCTTTCTCCTTATAACTATTATTATTATGCTTATTATTACTATTATTATCGCTATAACTGTTATTATTATTCTTGTTACTATTATTATTATCGCTATAACTGTTATTATTATTCTTATTACTATTACTATTATCCCTATTCCTCTTGTATTTATCCTTATAACTATTATTATTATCCTTATTATTATTATTATTATCGCTATAACTGTTATTATTATACTTATTACTATTACTATTAACCGTATTCCTCTTGTCTTTATCCTTATAACTATTATTATTATCCTTATTATTATTATTATTAATATCGCTATAACTATTATTTTTATCCTTATTATTATTATTATTATCGCTATAACTGTTACTATTATTCTTGTTACTATTATTATTATCCCTATTCCTCTTGTTTTTCTCCTTATAACTATTATTATTATCGCTATAACTGTTATTATTATTCTTGTTACTATTATTATTACCGCTATAACTGTTATTATTATTCTTGTTACTATTATTACTATCCCTATTCCTTTTGTCTTTCTCCTTCTAACTATTATTATTATCCTTATTATTATTATTATTATCGCCATAACTGTTTTTATTACTCTTGTTACTATTATTATTATCCCTATTCCTCTTGTCTTTCTCCTTATAACTATTATTATTATCGCTATAACTGTTATTATTATTCTTGTTACTATTATTATTATCCCTATTCCTCTTGTCTTTCTCCTTATAACTATTATTATATCCTTATTATTACTATTATTATCGCTATAACTGTTATTATTATCCTTAATACTATTATTATTATCGCTATAACTGTTATTATTATGGTTATTTTATTGTTACTATCCCTATTACTCTTGTCTTTATCCTTATAACTATTATTATTATCCTTATTACTATTATTATTATCGCTATATCGGTTATTATTATTGTTATTACTATTATTATTATCGCTATAACTGTTATTATTATCCTTATTCTATTGTTACTATCCGTATTACTCTTGTCTTTATCCTTATGACTATTATTATTATCGCTAATAACTGTTATTATTATTCTTATTACTATTATTATTATCGCTATAACTGTTATTATTATGCTTATTCTATTGTTACTATCCCTATTACTCTTGTCTTTATCCTTATAACTATTATTATTATCCTTATTACTATTATTATTATCACTATAACTGGTATTATTATTCTTGTTACTATTATTATCATCCCTATTCCTCTTGTCTTTCTCCTTATAACTATTATTATTATGCTTATTATTACTATTATTATCGCTATAACTGTTATTATTATTCTTGATACTATTATTATTATCGCTATAACTGTTATTATTATTCTTATTACTATTACTATTATTACTATTCCTCTTGTATTTATCCTTATAACTGTTATTATTATCCTTATTATTATTATTATTATCGCTATAACTGTTACTATTATTCTTGTTACTATTATTATTATCCCTATTCCTCTTGTCTTTCTCCTTATAACTATTATTATTATGCTTATTATTACTATTATTATCGCTATAACTGTTATTATTATTCTTGTTACTATTATTATTATCGCTATAACTGTTATTATTATTCTTATTACTATTACTATTATCCCTATTCCTCTTGTATTTATCCTTATAACTATTATTATTATCCTTATTATTATTATTATTATCGCTATAACTGTTATTATTATACTTATTACTATTACTATTAACCGTATTCCTCTTGTCTTTATCCTTATAACTATTATTATTATCCTTATTATTATTATTATTAATATCGCTATAACTATTATTTTTATCCTTATTATTATTATTATTATCGCTATAACTGTTACTATTATTCTTGTTACTATTATTATTATCCCTATTCCTCTTGTTTTTCTCCTTATAACTATTATTATTATCGCTATAACTGTTATTATTATTCTTGTTACTATTATTATTACCGCTATAACTGTTATTATTATTCTTGTTACTATTATTACTATCCCTATTCCTTTTGTCTTTCTCCTTCTAACTATTATTATTATCCTTATTATTATTATTATTATCGCCATAACTGTTTTTATTACTCTTGTTACTATTATTATTATCCCTATTCCTCTTGTCTTTCTCCTTATAACTATTATTATTATCGCTATAACTGTTATTATTATTCTTGTTACTATTATTATTATCCCTATTCCTCTTGTCTTTCTCCTTATAACTATTATTATATCCTTATTATTACTATTATTATCGCTATAACTGTTATTATTATCCTTAATACTATTATTATTATCGCTATAACTGTTATTATTATGGTTATTTTATTGTTACTATCCCTATTACTCTTGTCTTTATCCTTATAACTATTATTATTATCCTTATTACTATTATTATTATCGCTATATCGGTTATTATTATTGTTATTACTATTATTATTATCGCTATAACTGTTATTATTATCCTTATTCTATTGTTACTATCCGTATTACTCTTGTCTTTATCCTTATGACTATTATTATTATCGCTAATAACTGTTATTATTATTCTTATTACTATTATTATTATCGCTATAACTGTTATTATTATGCTTATTCTATTGTTACTATCCCTATTACTCTTGTCTTTATCCTTATAACTATTATTATTAATCCTTCTTACTATTATTATTATCGCTACAACTGTTATTATTATTGTTATTACTACTATTATTATCGCTATAACTGTTATTATTATTCTTGTTACTATTATTATTATCCCTATTCCTCCTGTGTTTCTCCTTATAACTATTATTATTATCGCTAATAACTGTTATTGTTATTCTTATTACTATTATTATTATCCCTATTGCCCTTGTCTTTATCCTTATAACTATTATTATTAACCTTATTACTATTATTGTTATCGCTATAACTGTTATTATTATCCCTAATACTATTATTATTATCGCTATAAACTGTTATTATTATGGTTATTTTATTGTTACTATCCCTATTACTCTTGTCTTTATCCTTATAACTATTATTATTATCCTTATTACTATTATTATTATCGCTATAACGGTTATTATTATTGTTATTACTATTATTATTATCGCTATAACTGTTATTATTATCCTTATTCTATTGTTACTATCCGTATTGCTCTTGTCTTTATCCTTATAACTATTATTATTATCGCTAATAACTGTTATTATTATTCTTATTACTATTATTATTATCCTTATTATTATTATTATTATCGCTATAACTGTTACTATTATTCTTGTTACTATTATTATTATCCCCATTCCTCTTGTCTTTCTCCTTATAACTATTATTATTATCCTTATTATTATTATTATTATCGCTATAACTGTTATTATTATTCTTGTTACTATTATTATTATCGCTATAACTGTTATTATTATTCTTATTACTATTGTTACTATCCGTATTACTCTTGTCTTTATCCATATAACTATTATTATTAATCCTTTTTACTATTATTATTATCGCTCCAACAGTTATTATAATTGTTATTACTATTATTATTATCCCTATTGGCCTTGTCTTTATCCTTGTAACTATTATTATTATCCTTATTACTATTATTATTATCGCTATAACTGTTATTATTATCCTTAATACTATTATTATTATCGCTATAACTGTTATTATTATGGTTATTCTATTGTTACTATCCCTATTACTCTTGTCTTTATCCTTATAACTATTATTATTATCCTTAACACTATTATTATTCTTGTTACTATTATTACTGTCCGTATTACTCTTGCCTTTATCCTTAATACTATTATTATTATCGCTATAACTGTTGTTATTGTTCTTGTTACTATTATTATTATCCCTATTCCTCTTGTCTTTCTCCTTATAACTATTATTATTATCCTTATTATTATTATTATCGCTATAACTGTTATTATTATGGTTATTCTATTGTTACTATCCCTATTACTCTTGTCTTTATCCTTAATACTATTATTATTATCGCTATAACTGTTATTATTATTGTTATTACTATTATTATTATCGCTATAACTGTTATTATTATCCTTATTCTATTGTTACTATCCGTATTACTCTTGTCTTTATCCTTATAACTATTATTATTATCGCTAATAACTGTTATTATTATTCTTATTACTATTATTATTATCGCTATAACTGTTATTATTATGGTTATTCTATTGTTACTATCCCTATTACTCTTGTCTTTATCCTTATAACTATTATTATTATCCTTATTACTATTATTATTATCACTATAACTGGTATTATTATTCTTGTTACTATTATTATCATCCCTATTCCTCTTGTCTTTCTCCTTATAACTATTATTATTATGCTTATTATTACTATTATTATCGCTATAACTGTTATTATTATTCTTGATACTATAATTATTATCGCTATAACTGTTATTATTATTCGTATTACTATTACTATTATTACTATTCCTCTTGTATTTATCCTTATAACTGTTATTATTATCCTTATTATTATTATTATTATCGCTATAACTGTTACTATTATTCTTGTTACTATTATTATTATCCCTATTCCTCTTGTCTTTCTCCTTATAACTATTATTATTATGCTTATTATTACTATTATTATCGCTATAACTGTTATTATTATTCTTGTTACTATTATTATTATCGCTATAACTGTTATTATTATTCTTATTACTATTACTATTATCCCTATTCCTCTTGTATTTATCCTTATAACTATTATTATTATCCTTATTATTATTATTATTATCGCTATAACTGTTATTATTATACTTATTACTATTACTATTAACCGTATTCCTCTTGTCTTTATCCTTATAACTATTATTATTATCCTTATTATTATTATTATTAATATCGCTATAGCTATTATTTTTATCCTTATTATTATTATTATTATCGCTATAACTGTTACTATTATTCTTGTTACTATTATTATTATCCCTATTCCTCTTGTTTTTCTCCTTATAACTATTATTATTATCGCTATAACTGTTATTATTATTCTTGTTACTATTATTATTACCGCTATAACTGTTATTATTATTCTTGTTACTATTATTACTATCCCTATTCCTTTTGTCTTTCTCCTTCTAACTATTATTATTATCCTTATTATTATTATTATTATCGCTATATCTGTTATTATTATTCTTGTTACTATTATTATTATCCCTATTACTCTTGTCTTGATCCATATAACTATTATTATTATCCTTATTATTATTATTATTATCGCTATAACTGTTATTATTATTCTTGTTACTATTATTATTATCGCTATAACTATTATTATTATTCTTATTACTATTGGTACTATCCGTATTACTCTTGTCTTTATCCTTATAACTATTATTATTATCGCTAATAACTGTTATTGTTATTCTTATTACTATTATTATTATCCCTATTGCCCTTGTCTTTATCCTTATAACTATTATTATTATCCTTATTACTATTATTATTATCGCTATAACTGTTATTATTATCCTTAATACTATTATTATCATCGCTATAACTGTTATTATTATGGTTATTCTATTGTTACTATCCCTATTACTCTTGTCTTTATCCTTATTACTATTATTATTATCGCTATAACTGTTGTTATTATCCTTAATACTATTATTATTATCGCTATAACTGTTATTATTATGGTTATTCTATTGTTACTATCCCTATTACTCTTGTCTTTATCCTTATAACTATTTTTATTATCGCTATAACTGTTATTATTATTCTTGTTACTATTATTACTATCCCTATTCCTTTTGTCTTTCTCCTTCTAACTATTATTATTATCCTTATTATTATTATTATTATCGCCATAACTGTTTTTATTACTCTTGTTACTATTATTATTATCCCTATTCCTCTTGTCTTTCTCCTTATAACTATTATTATTATCGCTATAACTGTTATTATTATTCTTGTTACTATTATTATTATCCCTATTCCTCTTGTCTTTCTCCTTATAACTATTATTATATCCTTATTATTACTATTATTATCGCTATAACTGTTATTATTATCCTTAATACTATTATTATTATCGCTATAACTGTTATTATTATGGTTATTTTATTGTTACTATCCCTATTACTCTTGTCTTTATCCTTATAACTATTATTATTATCCTTATTACTATTATTATTATCGCTATATCGGTTATTATTATTGTTATTACTATTATTATTATCGCTATAACTGTTATTATTATCCTTATTCTATTGTTACTATCCGTATTACTCTTGTCTTTATCCTTATGACTATTATTATTATCGCTAATAACTGTTATTATTATTCTTATTACTATTATTATTATCGCTATAACTGTTATTATTATGCTTATTCTATTGTTACTATCCCTATTACTCTTGTCTTTATCCTTATAACTATTATTATTAATCCTTCTTACTATTATTATTATCGCTACAACTGTTATTATTATTGTTATTACTACTATTATTATCGCTATAACTGTTATTATTATTCTTGTTACTATTATTATTATCCCTATTCCTCCTGTGTTTCTCCTTATAACTATTATTATTATCGCTAATAACTGTTATTGTTATTCTTATTACTATTATTATTATCCCTATTGCCCTTGTCTTTATCCTTATAACTATTATTATTATCCTTATTACTATTATTGTTATCGCTATAACTGTTATTATTATCCCTAATACTATTATTATTATCGCTATAACTGTTATTATTATGGTTATTTTATTGTTACTATCCCTATTACTCTTGTCTTTATCCTTATAACTATTATTATTATCCTTATTACTATTATTATTATCGCTATAACGGTTATTATTATTGTTATTACTATTATTATTATCGCTATAACTGTTATTATTATCCTTATTCTATTGTTACTATCCGTATTGCTCTTGTCTTTATCCTTATAACTATTATTATTATCGCTAATAACTGTTATTATTATTCTTATTACTATTATTATTATCGCTATAACTGTTATTATTATGCTTATTCTATTGTTACTATCCCTATTACTCGTGTCTTTATCCTTATAACTATTATTATTATCCTTATTATTATTATTATTATCGCTATAACTGTTATTATTATTCTTGTTACTATTATTATTCTCGCAATAACTGTTATTGTTATTCTTATTACTATTATTATTATCCCTATTGCCCTTGTCTTTATCCATATAACTATTATTATTAATCCTTTTTAGTATTATTATTATCGCTACAACTGTTATTATTATTGTTATTACTACTGTTATTATCGCTATAACTGTTATTATTATTCTTGTTACTATTATTATTATCCCTATTCCTCTTGTCTTTCTCCTTATAACTATTATTATTATCCTTATTATTATTATTATTATCGCTATAACTGTTATTATTATTCTTGTTACTATTATTACTGTCCGTATTACTCTTGCCTTTATCCTTAACACTATTATTATTATCGCTATAACTGTTGTTATTATTCTTGTTACTATCATTATTATCCCTATTCCTCTTGTCTTTCTCCTTATAACTATTATTATTATCCTTATTATTATTATTATTATCGCTATAACTGTTGTTATTATTCTTGTTACTATCATTATTATCCCTATTCCTCTTGTCTTTCTCCTTATAACTATTATTATTATCCTTATTATCATTATTATTATCGCTATAACTGTTATTATTATTCTTGTTACTATTATTATTATCGCTATAACTGTTATTATTATTCTTATTACTATTGTTACTATCCGTATTACTCTTGTCTTTATCCATATAACTATTATTATTAATCCTTTTTACTATTATTATTATCGCTACAACTGTTATTATTATTGTTATTACTATTATTATTATCGCTATAACTGTTATTATTATGCCTATTCTATTGTTACTATCTCTATTACTCTTGTCTTTCTCCTTTTAACTATTATTATTATCCTTATTATTATTATTATTATCGCTATAACTGTTACTATTATTCTTGTTACTATTATTATTATCCCTATTCCTCTTGTCTTTATCCATATAACTATTATTATTAATCCTTATTACTATTATTATTATCGCTATAACGGTTATTATTATTCTTATTACTATTATTATTATCGCTATAACTGTTATTATTATGCTTATTCTATTGTTACTATCCCTATTACTCGTGTCTTTATCCTTATAACTATTATTATTATCCTTATTATTATTATTATTATCGCTATAACTGTTATTATTATTCTTGTTACTATTATTATTATCGCAATAACTGTTATTATTATTCTTATTACTATTGTTACTATCCGTATTACTCTTGTCTTTATCCATATAACTATTATTATTAATCCTTTTTACTATTATTATTATCGCTACAACTGTTATTATTATTGTTATTACTACTGTTATTATCGCTATAACTGTTATTATTATTCTTGTTACTATTATTATTATCCCTATTCCTCTTGTCTTTCTCCTTATAACTATTATTATTATCCTTATTATTATTATTATTATCGCTATAACTGTTATTATTATTCTTATTACTATTACTATTAACCGTATTCCTCTTGTCTTTATCCTTATAACTATTATTATTATCCTTATTATTATTATTATTATTAATATCGCTATAACTATTATTTTTATCCTCATTATTTTTATTATTATCGCTATAACTGTTACTATTATTATTATCCCTATTCCTCTTGTCTTTCACCTTATAACTATTATTATTATCGCTATAACTGTTATTATTATTCTTGTTACTATTATTATTACCGCTATAACTGTTATTATTACTCTTGTTACTATTATTATTATCCCTATTCCTCTTGTCTTTCTCCTTATAACTATTATTATTATCGCTATAACTGTTATTATTATTCTTGTTACTATTATTATTATCCCTATTCCTCTTGTCTTTCTCCTTATAACTATTATTATTATCCTTATTATTACTATTATTATCGCTATAACTGTTATTGTTATCCTTATTCTATTGTTACTATCCGTATTACTCTTGTCTTTATCCTTATAACTATTATTATTATCGCTAATAACTGTTATTGTTATTGTTATTACTATTATTATTATCCCTATTGCCCTTGTCTTTATCCTTATAACTATTATTATTATCCTTATTACTATTATTATTATCGCTATAACTGTTATTATTATCCTTAATACTATTATTATTATCGCTATAACTGTTATTATTATGGTTATTCTATTGCTACTATCCCTATTACTCTTGTCTTTATCCTTATTACTATTATTATTATCGCTATAACTGTTATTATTATCCTTAATACTATTATTATTATCGCTATAACTGTTATTATTATGGTTATTCTATTGTTACTATCCCTATTACTCTTGTCTTTATCCTTATAACTATTATTATTATCCTTATTACTATTATTATTATCGCTATAACGGTTATTATTATTGTTATTACTATTATTATTATCGCTATAACTGTTATTATTATGCTTATTCTATTGTTACTATCCCTATTACTCGTGTCTTTATCCTTATAACTATTATTATTATCCTTATTATTATTATTATTATCGCTATAACTGTTATTATTATTCTTGTTACTATTATTATTCTCGCAATAACTGTTATTGTTATTCTTATTACTATTATTATTATCCCTATTGCCCTTGTCTTTATCCATATAACTATTATTATTAATCCTTTTTAGTATTATTATTATCGCTACAACTGTTATTATTATTGTTATTACTACTGTTATTATCGCTATAACTGTTATTATTATTCTTGTTACTATTATTATTATCCCTATTCCTCTTGTCTTTTTCCTTATAACTATTATTATTATCCTTATTATTATTATTATTATCGCTATAACTGTTATTATTATTCTTGTTACTATTATTACTGTCCGTATTACTCTTGCCTTTATCCTTAACACTATTATTATTATCGCTATAACTGTTATTATTATTCTTGTTGCTATTATTATTATCCCTATTCCTCTTGTCTTTCTCCTTATAACTTTTATTATTATCGCTATATCTGTTATTATTATTCTTGTTACTATTATTATTATCCCTATTCCTCTTGTCTTTCTCCTTATAACTTTTATTATTATCGCTATAACTGTTATTATTATTCTTGTTACTATTATTATTATCCCTATTCCTCTTGTCTTTCTCCTTATAACTTTTATTATTACCGCTATAACTGTTATTATTATTCTTGTTACTATTATTATTATCCCTATTCCTCTTGTCTTTCTCCTTATAACTATTATAATTATCCTTATTATTATTATTATTATCGCTATAACTGTTGTTATTATTCTTGTTACTATCATTATTATCCCTATTCCTCTTGTCTTTCTCCTTATAACTATTATTATTATCCTTATTATTATTATTATTATCGCTATAACTGTTGTTATTATTCTTGTTACTATCATTATTATCCCTATTCCTCTTGTCTTTCTCCTTATAACTATTATTATTATCCTTATTATCATTATTATTATCGCTATAACTGTTATTATTATTCTTGTTACTATTATTATTATCGCTATAACTGTTATTATTATTCTTATTACTATTGTTACTATCCGTATTACTCTTGTCTTTATCCATATAACTATTATTATTAATCCTTTTTACTATTATTATTATCGCTACAACTGTTATTATTATTGTTATTACTATTATTATTATCGCTATAACTGTTATTATTATGCCTATTCTATTGTTACTATCTCTATTACTCTTGTCTTTCTCCTTTTAACTATTATTATTATCCTTATTATTATTATTATTATCGCTATAACTGTTACTATTATTCTTGTTACTATTATTATTATCCCTATTCCTCTTGTCTTTATCCATATAACTATTATTATTAATCCTTATTACTATTATTATTATCGCTATAACGGTTATTATTATTCTTATTACTATTATTATTATCGCTATATCTGTTATTATTATGCTTATTATATTGTTACTATCCCTATTACTCGTGTCTTTATCCTTATAACTATTATTATTATCGCTATAACTGTTATTATTATTCTTGTTACTATTATTATTATCATTATTCCTCTTGTCTTTCTCCTTATAACTATTATTATTATCCTTATTATTACTATTATTATCGCTATAACTGTTATTGTTATCCTTATTCTATTGTTACTATCCGTATTACTCTTGTCTTTATCCTTATAACTATTATTATTATCGCTAATAACTGTTATTGTTATTGTTATTACTATTATTATTATCCCTATTGCCCTTGTCTTTATCCTTATAACTATTATTATTATCCTTATTACTATTATTATTATCGCTATAACTGTTATTATTATCCTTAATACTATTATTATTATCGCTATAACTGTTATTATTATGGTTATTCTATTGCTACTATCCCTATTACTCTTGTCTTTATCCTTATTACTATTATTATTATCGCTATAACTGTTATTATTATCCTTAATACTATTATTATTATCGCTATAACTGTTATTATTATGGTTATTCTATTGTTACTATCCCTATTACTCTTGTCTTTATCCTTATAACTATTTTTATTATCGCTATAACTGTTATTATTATTCTTGTTACTATTATTACTGTCCGTATTACTCTTGCCTTTATCCTTAATAATATTATTATTATCGCTATAACTGTTATTATTGTTCTTGTTACTATTATTATTATCGCTATAACTGTTATTATTATCCTTAATACTATTATTATTATCGCTATAACTGTTATTATTATGGTTATTCTATTGTTACTATCCCTATTACTCTTGTCTTTATCCTTATAACTATTATTATTATCCTTATTACTATTATTATTATCGCTATAACTGTTATTATTATTCTTGTTACTATTATTACTGTCCGTATTACTCTTGCCTTTAGCCTTAATACTATTATTATTATCGCTATAACTGTTATTATTATTCTTGTTACTATTATATTATACCTATTCCTCTTGTCTTTCTCCTTATAACTATTATTATTACCCTTATAATTATTATTGTTATCGCTATAACTGGTGCTAATATTCTTGTTACTATTTTTATTATCCCTATTCCTCTTGTCTTTCTCCTTATAACTATTATTATTATCGCTATAACTGTTATTATTATTCTTATTACTATTACTATTATCCCTATTCCTCTTGTATTTAACCTTATAACTATTATTATTATCCTTATTATTATTATTATTTTCGCTATAACTGTTATTATTATCCTTATTACTATTATTATTGTCGCTATAAACTGTTATTATTATGCCTATTCTATTGTTACTATCTCTACTACTCTTGTCTTTATCCTTATAACTATTATTATTATCCTTATTACTATTATTATTATCGCTATAACTGTTATTATTATCCTTATTACTATTATTATTATCGCTATAACTGTTATTATTATGCTGATTCTATTGTTACTATCTCTATTACTCTTGTCTTTATCCTTATAGCTATTATCATTATCCTTATGGCTATTATTATTATCGCTATAACTGTTATTATTATTCTTATTACTATTACTATTAACCGTATTCCTCTTGTCTTTATCCGTATAACTATTATTATTATCCTTATTATTATTATTATTATTATCGCTATAACTGTTATTATTATCCTTATTACTATTATTATTATCGCTATAACTGTTATTATTATGTTTATTCTATTGTTACTAGCCGTATTACTCTTGCCTTTATCATTATAACTATTATTATTATCGCTATAACTGTTATTATTATTCATATTACAATTACTATTATCCCTATTCCTCTTGTCTTTCTCCTTATGACTATTATTATTGTCCTTATTATTATTATTATTATCGCTATAACTGTTATTATTATTCTTATTACTATTACCATTATCCCTATTCCTCTTGTCTTTATCCTTATAACTATTATTATAATCCTTATTATTATTATTATTGTCGCTATGACTGTTATTATTATCCTTATTACTATTATTATTATCGCTATAACTGTTATTATTATGTTTATTCTATTGTTACTATCCGTATTACTCTTGCCTTTATCATTATAACTACTATTATTATCGCTATAACTGTTATTATTATTCTTGTTACTGTTATTACTGTCCGTATTACTCTTGCCTTTATCCTTAATACTATTATTATTATCGCTATAACTGTTATTATTATTCTTGTTACTATTATTATTATCGCTATAACTGTTATTATTATTCTTATTACTATTGTTACTATCCGTATTACTCTTGTCTTTATCCATATAACTATTATTATTAATCCTTTTTACTATTATTATTATAGCTACAACTGTTATTATTATTGTTATTACTACTATTATTATCGCTATAACTGTTATTATTATCCTTATTCTATTGTTACTATCCGTATTACTCTTGTCTTGATCCTTATAACTATTATTATTATCGCTAATAACTGTTATTGTTATTCTTATTACTATTATTATTATCCCTATTGCCCTTGTCTTTATCATTATAACTATTATTATTATCCTTATTACTATTATTATTATCGCTATAACTGTTATTATTATCCTTAATACTATTATTATTATCGCCATAACTGTTATTATTATGGTTATTTTATTGTTACTATCCCTATTACTCTTGTCTTTAACCTTATAACTATTATTATTATCCTTATTACTATTATTATTATCGCTATAACGGTTATTATTATTGTTATTACTATAATTATTATCGCTATAACTGTTATTATTATCCATATTCTATGGTTACTATCCGTATTACTCTTGTCTTTATCCTTATATCTATTATTATTATCCCTAATAACTGTTATTATTATTCTTATTACTATTATTATTATCGCTATAACTGTTATTATTATGCTTATTCTATTGTTACTATCCCTATTACTCTTGTCTTTATCCTTATAACTATTATTATTATCCTTATTATTATTATTATTATCGCTATAACTGTTATTATTATTCTTGTTACTACTATTATTACCGCTATAACTGTTATTATTATCCTTAATCTATTGTTACTATCCGTATTACTCTTGTCTTTATCCTTATAACTATTATTATTATCGCTAATAACTGTTATTGCTATTCTTATTACTATTATTATTATCCCTATTGCCCTTGTCCTTATCCTTATAACTATTATTATTATCCTTATTACTATTATTATTATCGCTATAACTGTTATTATTATCCTTAATACTATTATTATTATCGCCATAACTGTTATTATTATGGTTATTTCATTGTTACTATACCTATTACTCTTGTCTTTAACCTTATAACTATTATTATTATCCTTATTATTATTATTATTATCGCCAGAACTGTTATTATTATCCTTATTACTATTATTATTATCGCTATAACTGTTACATTATGCTTATTCTATTGTTACTATCCCTATTACTCTTGTCTATATCCTTATAACTATTATTATTATCCTTATTAGTATTATCATTATCGCTATAACTGTTATTATTATTCTTGTTACTATTATTATTACCGCTATAACTGTTATTATTATTCTTGTTACTATTATTACTATCCCTATTCCTTTTGTCTCTCTCCTTCTAACTATTATTATTATCCTTATTATTATTATTATTTTCGCTATAACTGTTATTATTATCCTTATTACTATTATTATTATCGCTATAACTGTTATTATTATCCTTATTACTATTATTATTATCGCTATAACTGTTATTATTATGCTGATTCTATTGTTACTATCTCTATTACTCTTGTCTTTATCCTTATAACTATTATCATTATCCTTATGGCTATTATTATTATCGCTATAACTGTTATTATTATCCTTAATACTATTATTATTATCGCTATAACTGTTATTATTATGGTTATTCTATTGTTACTATCCCTATTACTCTTGTCTTTATCCTTATAACTATTATTATTATCCTTATTACTATTATTATTATCGCTATAACTGTTATTATTATTCTTGTTAGTATTATTATTATCGCTATAACTGTTATTATTATTCTTATTACTATTGTTACTATCCGTCTTACTCTTGTCTTTATCCATATAACTATTATTATTAATCCTTTTTACTATTATTATTATCGCTACAACTGTTATTATTATTGTTATTACTACTATTATTATCGCTATAACTGTTATTATTATCCTTATTCTATTGTTACTATCCGTATTACTCTTGTCTTTATCCTTATAACTATTATTATTATCGCTGATAACTGTTATTGTTATTCTTATTACTATTATTATTATCCCTATTGCCCTTGTCTTTATCCTTATAACTATTATTATTATCCTTATTACTATTATTATTATCGCTATAACTGTTATTATTATCCTTAATACTATTATTATTATCGCTATAACTGTTATTATTATGGTTATTTTATTGTTACAATCCCTATTACTCTTGTCTATATCCTTATAACTATTATTATTATCCTTATTATTATTATTATTATCGCTATAACTGTTGTTATTATTCTTGTTACTATTATTATTATCCCTATTCCTCTTGTCTTTCTCCTTATAACTTTTATTATTATCGCTATAACTGTTATTATTATTCTTGTTACTATTATTATTATCCCTAGTCCTCTTGTCTTTCTCCTTATAACTATTATTATTATCCTTATTATTATTATTATTATCGCTATAACTGTTATTATTATCCTTATTACTATTATTATTATCGCTATAACTGTTATTATTATGTTTATTCTATTGTTACTAGCCGTATTACTCTTGCCTTTATCATTATAACTATTATTATTATCGCTATAACTGTTATTATTATCCTTATTCTATTGTTACTATCCGTATTACTCTTGTCTTTATCCTCATAACTATTATTATTATCGCTAATAACTGTTATTGTTATTCTTATTACTATTATTATTATCCCTATTGCCCTTGTCTTTATGCTTATAACTATTATTATTATCAGTATTACTATTATTATTATCGCTATAACTGTTATTATTATCCATAATACTATTATTATTATCGCTGTAACTGTTATTATTATGGTTATTTTATTGTTACAATCCCTATTACTCTTGTCTTTATCCTTATAACTATTATTATTATCCTTATTACTACTATTATTATCGGTATAACTGTTATTATTATTCTTGTTACTATTATTACTGTCCCTATTCTTCTTGTCTTTATCCTTATAACTATTATTATTATCCTTATTATTATTATTATTATCGCCAGAACTGTTATTATTATCCTTATTACTATTATTATTATCGCTATAACTGTTACATTATGCTTATTCTATTGTTACTATCCCTATTACTCTTGTCTATATCCTTATAACTATTATTATTATCCTTATTAGTATTATCATTATCGCTATAACTGTTATTATTATTCTTGTTACTATTATTATTACCGCTATAACTGTTATTATTATTCTTGTTACTATTATTACTATCCCTATTCCTTTTGTCTTTCTCCTTCTAACTATTATTATTATCCTTATTATTATTATTATTATCGCTATAACTGTTGTTATTATTCTTGTTACTATTATTATTATCCCTATTCCTCTTGTCTTTCTCCTTATAACTTTTATTATTATCGCTATAACTGTTATTATTATTCTTGTTACTATTATTATTATCCCTAGTCCTCTTGTCTTTCTCCTTATAACTATTATTATTATCCTTATTATTATTGTTATTATCGCTATAACTGTTATTATTATTCTTATTACTATTACTATTAACCGTATTCCTCTTGTCTTTATCCTTATAACTATTATTATTATCCTTATTATTATTATTATTATTATCGCTATAACTGTTATTATTATCCTTATTACTATTATTATTATCGCTATAACTGTTATTATTATGTTTATTCTATTGTTACTAGCCGTATTACTCTTGCCTTTATCATTATAACTATTATTATTATCGCTATAACTGTTATTATTATTCTTATTACAATTACTATTATCCCTATTCCTCTTGTCTTTCTCCTTATGATTATTATTATTATCCTTATTATTATTATTATTATCGCTATAACTGTTATTATTATTCTTATTGCTATTACCATTATCCCTATTCCTCTTGTCTTTATCCTTATAACTATTATTATTATCCTTATTATTATTATTATTATCGCTATGACTGTTATTATTATCCTTATTACTATTATTATTATCGCTATAACTGGTATTATTATGTTTATTCTATTTTTACTATCCGTATTACTCTTGCCTTTATCATTATAACTACTATTATTATCGCTATAACTGTTATTATTATTCTTATTACTATTATTATTATCGCTATAACTGTTATTATTATGCTTATTCTATTGTTACTATCCGTATTACTCTTGCCTTTATCATTATAACTACTATTATTATCGCTATAACTGTTATTATTATTCTTATTACTATTACTATTATCCCTATTCCTCTTGTATTTAACCATATAACTATTATTATTATCCTTATTATTATTATTATTTTCGCTATAACTGTTATTATTATCCTTATTACTATTATTATTGTCGCTATAAACTGTTATTATTATGGTTATTCTATTGTTACTATCCCTATTACTCTTGTCTTTATCCTTATAACTATTATTATTATCCTTATTACTATTATTATTATCGCTATAACTGTTATTATTATTCTTGTTACTATTATTACTGTCCGTATTACTCTTGCCTTTATCCTTAATACTATTATTATTATCGCTATAACTGTTATTATTATTCTTATTACTATTGTTACTATCCGTCTTACTCCTGTCTTTATCCATATAACTATTATTATTAATCCTTTTTACTATTATTATTATCGCTACAACTGTTATTATTATTGTTATTACTACTATTATTATCGCTATAACTGTTATTATTATCCTTATTCTATTGTTACTATCCGTATTACTCTTGTCTTTATCCTTATAACTATTATTATTATCCTTATTATTATTATTATTATCGCCAGAACTGTTATTATTATCCTTATTACTATTATTATTATCGCTATAACTGTTACATTATGCTTATTCTATTGTTACTATCCCTATTACTCTTGTCTATATCCTTATAACTATTATTATTATCCTTATTAGTATTATCATTATCGCTATAACTGTTATTATTATTCTTGTTACTATTATTATTACCGCTATAACTGTTATTATTATTCTTGTTACTATTATTACTATCCCTATTCCTTTTGTCTTTCTCCTTCTAACTATTATTATTATCCTTATTATTATTATTATTATCGCTATAACTGTTGTTATTATTCTTGTTACTATTATTATTATCCCTATTCCTCTTGTCTTTCTCCTTATAACTTTTATTATTATCGCTATAACTGTTATTATTATTCTTGTTACTATTATTATTATCCCTAGTCCTCTTGTCTTTCTCCTTATAACTATTATTATTATCCTTATTATTATTGTTATTATCGCTATAACTGTTATTATTATTCTTATTACTATTACTATTAACCGTATTCCTCTTGTCTTTATCCTTATAACTATTATTATTATCCTTATTATTATTATTATTATTATCGCTATAACTGTTATTATTATCCTTATTACTATTATTATTATCGCTATAACTGTTATTATTATGTTTATTCTATTGTTACTAGCCGTATTACTCTTGCCTTTATCATTATAACTATTATTATTATCGCTATAACTGTTATTATTATTCTTATTACAATTACTATTATCCCTATTCCTCTTGTCTTTCTCCTTATGATTATTATTATTATCCTTATTATTATTATTATTATCGCTATAACTGTTATTATTATTCTTATTGCTATTACCATTATCCCTATTCCTCTTGTCTTTATCCTTATAACTATTATTATTATCCTTATTATTATTATTATTATCGCTATGACTGTTATTATTATCCTTATTACTATTATTATTATCGCTATAACTGGTATTATTATGTTTATTCTATTTTTACTATCCGTATTACTCTTGCCTTTATCATTATAACTACTATTATTATCGCTATAACTGTTATTATTATTCTTATGACTATTACTATTATCCCTATTCCTCTTGTATTTAACCTTATAACTATTATTATTATCCTTATTATTATTATTATTTTCGCTATAACTGTTATTATTATCCTTATTACTATTATTATTATCGCTATAACTGTTATTATTATCCTTATTACTATTATTATTATCGCTATAACTGTTATTATTATGCTGATTCTATTGTTACTATCTCTATTACTCTTGTCTTTATCCTTATAACTATTATCATTATCCTTATGGCTACTATTATTATCGCTATAACTGTTATTATTATTCTTGTTACTATTATTACTGTCCCTATTCTTCTTGTCTTTATCCTTATAACTATTATTATTATCCTTATTATTATTATTATTATCGCCAGAACTGTTATTATTATCCTTATTACTATTATTATTATCGCTATAACTGTTACATTATGCTTATTCTATTGTTACTATCCCTATTACTCTTGTCTATATCCTTATAACTATTATTATTAATCCTTTTTACTATTATTATTATCGCTACAACTGTTATTATTATTGTTATTACTACTATTATTATCGCTATAACTGTTATTATTATGGTTATTTTATTGTTACAATCCCTATTACTCTTGTCTTTATCCTTATAACTATTATTATTATCCTTATTACTACTATTATTATCGCTATAACTGTTATTATTATTCTTGTTACTATTATTACTGTCCCTATTCTTCTTGTCTTTATCCTTATAACTATTATTATTATCCTTATTATTATTATTATTATCGCCAGAACTGTTATTATTATCCTTATTACTATTATTATTATCGCTATAACTGTTACATTATGCTTATTCTATTGTTACTATCCCTATTACTCTTGTCTATATCCTTATAACTATTATTATTATCCTTATTAGTATTATCATTATCGCTATAACTGTTATTATTATTCTTGTTACTATTATTATTACCGCTATAACTGTTATTATTATTCTTGTTACTATTATTACTATCCCTATTCCTTTTGTCTCTCTCCTTCTAACTATTATTATTATCCTTATTATTATTATTATTATCGCTATAACTGTTGTTATTATTCTTGTTACTATTATTATTATCCCTATTCCTCTTGTCTTTCTCCTTATAACTTTTATTATTATCGCTATAACTGTTATTATTATTCTTGTTACTATTATTATTATCCCTAGTCCTCTTGTCTTTCTCCTTATAACTATTATTATTATCCTTATTATTATTGTTATTATCGCTATAACTGTTATTATTATTCTTATTACTATTACTATTAACCGTATTCCTCTTGTCTTTATCCTTATAACTATTATTATTATCCTTATTATTATTATTATTATTATCGCTATAACTGTTATTATTATCCTTATTACTATTATTATTATCGCTATAACTGTTATTATTATCCTTATTACTATTATTATTATCGCTATAACTGTTATTATTATCCTTATTACTATTATTATTATCGCTATAACTGTTATTATTATGCTGATTCTATTGTTACTATCTCTATTACTCTTGTCTTTATCCTTATAGCTATTATCATTATCCTTATGGCTATTATTATTATCGCTATAACTGTTATTATTATCCTTAATACTATTATTATTATCGCTATAACTGTTATTATTATTCTTGTTACTATTATTACTGTCCGTATTACTCTTGCCTTTATCCTTAATACTATTATTATTATCGCTATAACTGTTATTATTATTCTTGTTACTATTATATTATACCTATTCCTCTTGTCTTTCTCCTTATAACTATTATTATTATCCTTATAATTATTATTGTTATCGCTATAACTGGTGCTAATATTCTTGTCACTATTTTTATTAGTCCTATTCCTCTTGTCTTTCTCCTTATAACTATTATTATTATCGCTATAACTGTTATTATTATTCTTATTACTATTACTATTATCCCTATTCCTCTTGTATTTAACCATATAACTATTATTATTATCCTTATTATTATTATTATTTTCGCTATAACTGTTATTATTATCCTTATTACTATTATTATTGTCGCTATAAACTGTTATTATTATGGTTATTCTATTGTTACTATCCCTATTACTCTTGTCTTTATCCTTATAACTATTATTATTATCCTTATTACTATTATTATTATCGCTATAACTGTTATTATTATTCTTGTTACTATTATTACTGTCCGTATTACTCTTGCCTTTATCCTTAATACTATTATTATTATCGCTATAACTGTTATTATTATTCTTATTACTATTGTTACTATCCGTCTTACTCTTGTCTTTATCCATATAACTATTATTATTAATCCTTTTTACTATTATTATTATCGCTACAACTGTTATTATTATTGTTATTACTACTATTATTATCGCTATAACTGTTATTATTATCCTTATTCTATTGTTACTATCCGTATTACTCTTGTCTTTATCCTTATAACTATTATTATTATCCTTATTATTATTATTATTATCGCCAGAACTGTTATTATTATCCTTATTACTATTATTATTATCGCTATAACTGTTACATTATGCTTATTCTATTGTTACTATCCCTATTACTCTTGTCTATATCCTTATAACTATTATTATTATCCTTATTAGTATTATCATTATCGCTATAACTGTTATTAT
>CAMAOC010000422.1:0-42580 GCA_945859555.1 Megachile ligniseca
TATTATTATTATCGCTATGACTGTTATTATTATCCTTATTCTACTATTACTATCCCTATTACTCTTGTCTCTATCCTTATAACTATTATTATTATGCGTATTACTATTATTATTATCGCTATAACTATTATTATTATCCTTACTACTATTATTATTATCGCTATGACTGTTATTATTATCCTTATTCTATTATTACTATCCCTATTACTCTTCTCTTTATCCTTATAACTATCAGTATTATCCTTATTACTATTATTATTATCGCTATAACTATTACTATTATCCTTATTACTATTATTATTAGCACTATAACTATTATTATTATCCTTATTACTATTATTATTCGCACTATAACTATTATTATTATCCTTATTACTATTATTATCGCTCTAACTATTATTATTATCCTTACTACTATTATTATTATTATCGCTATGACTGTTATTATTATCCTTATTCTATTATTACTTTCCCTATTACTCTTGTCTTTATCCTTGTATCTATTATTATTATCCTTATTACTATTATTATTATCGCTATAAATATTATTATTATCGCTATGACTGTTATTATTTCCCTTATTACTATTATTATTATCGCTATAACTATTATTATTATCCTTATTACTATTAATATCGCTATGACTGTTATTATTATCCTTATTCTACTATCACTATCCCTATTACTCTTGTCTCTATCCTTATAACTATTATTATTATGCTTATTACTATTATTATTATCGCTATAACTATTATTATTATCCTTACTACTATTATTATTATCGCTATGACTGTTATTATTATCCTCATTCTATTATTACTAGCCCTATTACTCTTGTCTTTATCCTTATAACTATTATTATTATCATTATAACTGTTATTATTATCCTCATTACGAGTATTATTATCTCTATAACTATTATTATTATCCTCATTACTATTATTATTATCGCTATAACTGTTATTATTATACTTATTCTATTATTAATATCCCTATTACTCTTGTCTTTATCCTGATAATTATTATTATTTCCCTTATTACAATTATTATTATCGCTATAACTATTATTATTATCCTTATTACTATTATTATTCGCACTATACCTATCATTATTATCCTTATTACTATTATTATTAGCACTATAGCTATTATTATTATTATCGCTATGACTGTTATTATTACCCTTATTCTATTATTACTATCCCTATTACTCTTGTCTCTATCCTTATAACTATTATTATTATGCTTATTACTATTATTATTAGGACTATAACTATTATTATTATCCTTATTACTATTATTATTATCGCTATGACTGTTATTATTATACTTATTGTATTATTAATATCCCTATAACTCTTGTCTTAACCTTATAACTATTATTATTGTCCTTATTACTAATATTATTATCGCTATAACTATTATTATTATCGCTATGACTGTTATTATTATCCTTATTGTATTATTAATATCCCTATTACTCTTGTCTTTATTCTTATAACTATTATTATTATCCTTATTACTATTATTATTATCGCTATAACTATTATTATTATCCTTATTACTATTATTATCGCTATGACTGTTATTATTATCCTTATTCTATTATTACTATCCCTATTACTCTTGTCTTTATCCTGATAATTATTATTATTTCCCTTATTACAATTATTATTATCGCTATAACTATTATTATTATCCTTATTACTATTATTATTCGCACTATAACTATTATTATTATCCTTATTACTATTATTAATATCGCTATGACTGTTATTATTATACTTATTCTGTTATTACTATCCCTATTACTCTTGTCTTTATCCTTATAACTATTATTATTTTCCTTATTACTATTATTATTATCATTATAACTGTTATTATTATCCTTATTACTAGTATTATTATCTCTATAACTATTATTGTTATCCTCATTACTATTATTATTATCGCTATGACTGTTATTATTATCCTTATTCTATTATTACCATCCCTATTACTCTTGTCTTTATCCTTATAACTATTATTATTATCGCTATAACTATTATTATTATCGCTATGACTGTTATTATTATCCTTATTGTATTATTACTATCCCTATTACTTTTGTCTTTATCCTTATAACTATTATTATTTCCCTTATTACTATTATTATTATCGCTATAACTATTATTATTATCCTTATTACTATTATTACTAGCACTATAACTGTTATTATTATCCTTATTACTATTACTATTATCGCTATGACTGTTATTATTATCCTTATTACTATTATTATTAGCACCATAGCTATTATTATTATTATCGCTATGACTGTTATTATTATCCTTATTCTATTATTACTATACCTATTACTCTTGTCTCTATCCTTATAACTATTATTATTATGTTTACTACTATTATTATTATCGCCATAACTATTATTATTATCCGTACTACTATTATTATTATCGCTGTGACTGTTATTATTATCCTTATTCTATTTTTACTATCCCTATTACTCTTCTCTTTATCCTTATAACTATTATTATTATCCTTATTACTATTATTATTATCGCTATAACTATTATTATTATACTTATTCTGTTATTACTATCCCTATTACTCTTGTCTTTATCCTTATAACTATTATTATTTTTCTTATTACTATTATTATTATCATTATAACTGTTATTATTATCCTTATTACTAGTATTACTATCTCTATAACTATTATTGTTATCCTCATTACTATTATTATTATCGCTATGACTGTTATTATTATCCTTACTAGTATTATTATTATCGCTATGACTGTTATTATTATCCTTATTCTATTATTACTATCCCTATTACTCTTGTCTCTATCCTTATAACTATTATTATTATGCTTATTACTATTATTATTATCCTTACTACTATTATTATTATCGCTATAACTATTATTATTATCCTTATTACTATTATTATTCGCACTATAACTATTATTATTATCCTTATTACTATTATTAATATCGCTATGACTGTTATTATTATACTTATTCTGTTATTACTATCCCTATTACTCTTGTCTTTATCCTTATAACTATTATTATTTTCCTTATTACTATTATTATTATCATTATAACTGTTATTATTATCCTTATTACTAGTATTACTATCTCTATAACTATTATTGTTATCCTCATTACTATTATTATTATCGCTATGACTGTTATTATTATCCTCATTCTATTATTACCATCCCTATTACTCTTGTCTTTATCCTTATAACTATTATTATTATCGCTATAACTATTATTATTATTATCGCTATGACTGTTATTATTATCCTTATTGTATTATTACTATCCCTATTACTTTTGTCTTTATCCTTATGACTATTATTATTTCCCTTATTACTATTATTATTATCGCTATAACTATTATTATAATCCTTATTACTATTATTACTAGCACTATAACTGTTATTATTATCCTTATTACTATTACTATTATCGCTATGACTGTTATTATTATCCGTATTACTATTATTATTAGCACCATAGCTATTATTATTATTATCGCTATGACTGTTATTATTATCCTTATTCTATTATTACTATACCTATTACTCTTGTCTCTATCCTTATAACTATTATTATTATGTTTTCTACTATTAATATTATCGCCATAACTATTATTATTATCCTTACTACTATTATTATTATCGCTGTGACTGTTATTATTATCCTTATTCTATTTTTACTATCCCTATTACTCTTCTCTTTATCCTTATAACTATTATTATTATCCTTATTACTATTATTATTATCGCTATAACTATTATTATTATCCTTATTACTATTATTAATAGCACTATAACTATTATTATTATCCTTATTACTATTATTAATATCGCTATGACTGTTATTATTATACTTATTCTATTATTACTATTCCTATTACTCTTCTCTTTATCCTTATAGCTATTATTATTATCCTTATTACTATTATTATTATCGCTATAACTATTATTATTATCGCTATGACTGTTATTATTATCCTTATTGTATTATTACTATCCCTATTACTTTTGTCTTTATCCTTATAACTATTATTATTTCCCTTCTTACTATTATTATTATCGCTATAACTATTATTATTATCCTTATTACTATTATTATTAGCACCATAGCTATTATTATTATTATCGCTATGACTGTTATTATTATCCTTATTCTATTATTACTATACCTATTACTCTTGTCTCTATCCTTATAACTATTATTATTATGTTTACTACTATTATTATTATCGCCATAACTATTATTATTATCGCTATAACTATTATTATTATCCTTATTACTATTATTAATAGCACTATAACTATTATTATTATCCTTATTACTATTATTAATATCGCTATGACTGTTATTATTATACTTATTCTATTATTACTATTCCTATTCGTCTTCTCTTTATCCTTATAACTATTATTATTATCCTTATTACTATTATTATTATCGCTATAACTGCTATTATTATCCTTATTAGTAGTATTATTAGCACTATAACTATTATGTTTATCCTTATTACTATCATTATTCGCACTATAACTATCATTATTATCATTATTATTATTATTATTATCGCTATAACTATTATTATTATCCTTACTAGTATTATTATTATCGCTATGACTGTTATTATTATCCTTATTCTATTATTACTATCCCTATTACTCTTGTCTCTATCCTTATAACTATTATTATTATGCTTATTACTATTATTATTATCCTTACTACTATTATTATTATCGCTATGACTGTTATTATTATCCTTATTCTATTATTACTATCCCTATTACTCTTGTCTCTATCCTTATAACTATTAGTATTATCCTTATTACTATTATTATTATCGCTATAACTATTATTATTATCCTTATTACTATTGTTACTAGCACTATAACTATTATTATTATCCTTATTACTGTTATTATTACCGCTATGACTGTTATTATTATACTTATTCTATTATTACTATCCCTATTACTCTTGTCTTTATCCTTATAACTATTATTATTATCGCTATAACTATTATTATTATCGCTATGACTGTTATTATTATCCTTATTGTATTATTACTATCCCTATTACTTTTGTCTTTATCCTTATAACTATTATTATTTCCCTTATTACTATTATTATTATCGCTATAACTATTATTATTATCCTTATTACTATTATTACTATCCCTATTACTCTTGTCTTTATCCTTATAACTATTATTATTTTTCTTATTACTATTATTATTATCATTATAACTGTTATTATTATCCTTATTACTAGTATTACTATCTCTATAACTATTATTGTTATCCTCATTACTATTATTATTATCGCTATGACTGTTATTATTATCCTTATTACTATTATTATTAGCACCATAGCTATTATTATTATTATCGCTATGACTGTTATTATTATCCTTATTCTATTATTACTATACCTATTACTCTTGTCTCTATCCTTATAACTATTATTATTATGTTTACTACTATTATTATTATCGCCATAACTATTATTATTATCGCTATAACTATTATTATTATCCTTATTACTATTATTAATAGCACTATAACTATTATTATTATCCTTATTACTATTATTAATATCGCTATGACTGTTATTATTATACTTATTCTATTATTACTATTCCTATTCGTCTTCTCTTTATCCTTATAACTATTATTATTATCCTTATTACTATTATTATTATCGCTATAACTGCTATTATTATCCTTATTAGTAGTATTATTAGCACTATAACTATTATGTTTATCCTTATTACTATCATTATTCGCACTATAACTATCATTATTATCATTATTATTATTATTATTATCGCTATAACTATTATTATTATCCTTACTAGTATTATTATTATCGCTATGACTGTTATTATTATCCTTATTCTATTATTACTATCCCTATTACTCTTGTCTCTATCCTTATAACTATTATTATTATGCTTATTACTATTATTATTATCCTTACTACTATTATTATTATCGCTCTGACTGTTATTATTATCCTTATTCTACTATTACTATCCCTATTACTCTTCTCTTTATCCTTATAACTATTATTATTATCCTTATTTCTATTATTATTATCGCTATGACTATTATTATTATCGCTATGACTGTTATTATTATCCTTATTCTATTATTATTTCCCTTATTACTATTATTATTATCGCTATAACTATTATTATTATCCTTATTACTATTATTATCGCTATGACTGTTATTATTATCCTTATTCTATTATTACTATCCCTATTACTCTTGTCTTTATCCTGATAATTATTATTATTTCCCTTATTACAACTATTATTATCGCTATAACTATTATTATTATCCTTATTACTATTATTATTCGCACTATAACTATTATTATTATCCTTATTACTATTATTAATATCGCTATGACTGTTATTATTATCCTTATTACTATTATTAATAGCACTATAACTATTATTATTATCCTTATTACTACTATTAATATCGCTATGACTGTTATTATTATACTTATTCTATTATTACTATCCCTATTACTCTTGTCTTTATCCTGATAATTATTATTATTTCCCTTATTACTATTATTATTATCGCTATAACTGTTATTATTATCCTTATTACTATTGCTACTAGCACTATAACTATTATGTTTATCCTTATTACTCTCATTATTCGCACTATAACAATTATTATTATCATTATTATTATTATCGCTATAACTGTTATTATTATCCTTACTAGTATTTCTATTATCGCTATGACTGTTATTATTATCCTTATTCTATTATTACTATCCCTATTACTCTTGTCTCTATCCTTATAACTATTATTATTATGCTTATTACTATTATTATTATTATCCTTACTACTATTATTATTATCGCTATAACTATTATTATTATCCTTATTACTATTATTATTCGCACTATAACTATTATTATTATCCTTATTACTATTATTAATATCGCTATGACTGTTATTATTATACTTATTCTGTTATTACTATCCCTATTACTCTTGTCTTTATCCTTATAACTATTATTATTTTCCTTATTACTATTATTATTATCATTATAACTGTTATTATTATCCTTATTACTAGTATTATTATCTCTATAACTATTATTGTTATCCTCATTACGATTATTATTATCGCTATGACTGTTATTATTATCCTTATTCTATTATTACCATCCCTATTACTCTTGTCTTTATCCTTATAACTATTATTATTATCGCTATAACTATTATTATTATCGCTATGACTGTTATTATTATCCTTATTGTATTATTACTATCCCTATTACTTTTGTCTTTATCCTTATAACTATTATTATTTCCCTAATTACTATTATTATTATCGCTATAACTATTATTATTATCCTTATTACTATTATTACTAGCACTATAACTGTTATTATTATCCTCATTACTATTACTATTATCGCTATGACTGTTATTATTATCCTTATTGTATTATTACTATACCTATTACTCTTGTCTCTATCCTTATAACTATTATTATTATGTTTACTACTATTATTATTATCGCCATAACTATTATTATTATCGCTATGACTGTTATTATTATACTTATTCTATTATTACTATTCCTATTACTCTTCTCTTTATCCTTATAACTATTAGTATTATCCTTATTACTATTATTATTATCGCTATAACTATTATTATTATCCTTATTACTATTATTATTAGCACTATAACTATTATTATTATCCTTATTATTATTATTATCATCGCTATAACTATTATTATTATCCTTACTAGTATTATTATTATCGCTATGACTGTTATTATTATCCTTATTGTATTATTACTATACCTATTACTCTTGTCTCTATCCTTATAACTATTAGTATTATCCTTATTACTATTATTATTATCGCTATAACTATTATTATTATCCTTATTACTATTATTATTAGCACTATAACTATTATTATTATCCTTATTATTATTATTATCATCGCTATAACTATTATTATTATCCTTACTAGTATTATTATTATCGCTATGACTGTTATTATTATCCTTATTCTATTATTACTATCCCTATTACTCTTGTCTCTATCCTTATAACTATTATTATTATGCTTATTACTATTATTATTATCCTTACTACTATTATTATTATCGCTATGACTGTTATTATTATCCTTATTCTATTATTACTATCCCTATTACTCTTGTCTCTATCCTGATAATTATTATTATTTCCCTTATTACAATTATTTTTATCGCTATAACTATTATTATTATCCTTATTACTATTATTATTATCGCTAAAACTGTTATTATTATACTTATTCTATTATTACTATCCCTATTACTCTTGTCTTTATCCTGATAATTATTATTACTTCCCTTATTACTATTATTATTATCGCTATAACTGTTATTATTATCCTTACTACTATTATTACTAGCACTATAACTATTATTATTATCCTTATTACTATTATTATTATCGCAATGACTGTTATTATTATACTTATTCTATTATTACTATCCCTATTACTCTTCTCTTTATCCTTGTAACTATTATTATTATCCTAATTACTATTATTATTATCGCTATAACTATTATTATTATCGCTATGACTGTTATTATTATCCTTATTCTACTATTACTATCCCTATTACTATTGTCTCTATCCTTATAACTATTATTATTATGCGTATTACTATTATTATTATCGCTATAACTATTATTATTATCCTTACTACTATTATTATTATCGCTATGACTGTTATTATTATCCTTATTCTATTATTACTATCCCTATTACTCTTCTCTTTATCCTTATAACTATCAGTATTATCCTTATTACTATTATTATTATCGCTATAACTATTACTATTATCCTTATTACTATTATTATTAGCACTATAACTATTATTATTATCCTTATTACTATTATTATTCGCACTATAACTATTATTATTATCCTTATTACTATTATTATCGCTCTAACTATTATTATTATCCT
This sequence comes from Megachile ligniseca, assembly GCA_945859555.1. Lineage (NCBI taxonomy): Eukaryota > Metazoa > Arthropoda > Insecta > Hymenoptera > Megachilidae > Megachile > Megachile ligniseca. The sequence continues at coordinate 9,061 of CAMAOC010000422.1, forward strand.
TACTACTATTATTATTATTATCGCTATGACTGTTATTATTATCCTTATTCTACTATCACTATCCCTATTACTCTTGTCTCTATCCTTATAACTATTATTATTATGCTTATTACTATTATTATTATCGCTATAACTATTATTATTATCCTTACTACTATTATTATTATCGCTATGACTGTTATTATTATCCTCATTCTATTATTACTAGCCCTATTACTCTTGTCTTTATCCTTATAACTATTATTATTATCATTATAACTGTTATTATTATCCTCATTACGAGTATTATTATCTCTATAACTATTACTATTATCCTCATTACTATTATTATTATCGCTATAACTGTTATTATTATACTTATTCTATTATTAATATCCCTATTACTCTTGTCTTTATCCTGATAATTATTATTATTTCCCTTATTACAATTATTATTATCGCTATAACTATTATTATTATCCTTATTACTATTATTATTCGCACTATACCTATCATTATTATCCTTATTCATATTATTATTAGCACTATAGCTATTATTATTATTATCGCTATGACTGTTATTATTACCCTTATTCTATTATTACTATCCCTATTACTCTTGTCTCTATCCTTATAACTATTATTATTATCGCTATGACTGTTATTATTATACTTATTGTATTATTAATATCCCTATAACTCTTGTCTTAACCTTATAACTATTATTATTGTCCTTATTACTAATATTATTATCGCTATAACTATTATTATTATCGCTATGACTGTTATTATTATACTTATTCTATTATTACTATCCCTATTACTCTTCTCTTTATCCTTGTAACTATTATTATTATCCTAATTACTATTATTATTATCGCTATAACTATTATTATTATCGCTATGACTGTTATTATTATCCTTATTCTACTATTACTATCCCTATTACTCTTGTCTCTATCCTTATAACTATTATTATTATGCCTATTACTATTATTATTATCGCTATAACTATTATTATTATCCTTACTACTATTATTATTATCGCTATGACTGTTATTATTATCCTTATTCTATTATTACTATCCCTATTACTCTTCTCTTTATCCTTATAACTATCAGTATTATCCTTATTACTATTATTATTATCGCTATAACTATTACTATTATCCTTATTACTATTATTATTAGCACTATAACTATTATTATTATCCTTATTATTATTATTATCATCGCTATAACTATTATTATTATCCTTACTAGTATTATTATTATCGCTATGACTGTTATTATTATCCTTATTGTATTATTACTATACCTATTACTCTTGTCTCTATCCTTATAACTATTAGTATTATCCTTATTACTATTATTATTATCGCTATAACTATTATTATTATCCTTATTACTATTATTATTAGCACTATAACTATTATTATTATCCTTATTATTATTATTATCATCGCTATAACTATTATTATTATCCTTACTAGTATTATTATTATCGCTATGACTGTTATTATTATCCTTATTCTATTATTACTATCCCTATTACTCTTGTCTCTATCCTTATAACTATTATTATTATGCTTATTACTATTATTATTATCCTTACTACTATTATTATTATCGCTATGACTGTTATTATTATCCTTATTCTATTATTACTATCCCTATTACTCTTGTCTCTATCCTGATAATTATTATTATTTCCCTTATTACAATTATTTTTATCGCTATAACTATTATTATTATCCTTATTACTATTATTATTATCGCTAAAACTGTTATTATTATACTTATTCTATTATTACTATCCCTATTACTCTTGTCTTTATCCTGATAATTATTATTACTTCCCTTATTACTATTATTATTATCGCTATAACTGTTATTATTATCCTTACTACTATTATTACTAGCACTATAACTATTATTATTATCCTTATTACTATTATTATTATCGCAATGACTGTTATTATTATACTTATTCTATTATTACTATCCCTATTACTCTTCTCTTTATCCTTGTAACTATTATTATTATCCTAATTACTATTATTATTATCGCTATAACTATTAGTATTATCGCTATGACTGTTATTATTATCCTTATTCTACTATTACTATCCCTATTACTATTGTCTCTATCCTTATAACTATTATTATTATGCGTATTACTATTATTATTATCGCTATAACTATTATTATTATCCTTACTACTATTATTATTATCGCTATGACTGTTATTATTATCCTTATTCTATTATTACTATCCCTATTACTCTTCTCTTTATCCTTATAACTATCAGTATTATCCTTATTACTATTATTATTATCGCTATAACTATTACTATTATCCTTATTACTATTATTATTAGCACTATAACTATTATTATTATCCTTATTACTATTATTATTCGCACTATAACTATTATTATTATCCTTATTACTATTATTATCGCTCTAACTATTATTATTATCCTTACTACTATTATTATTATTATCGCTATGACTGTTATTATTATCCTTATTCTACTATCACTATCCCTATTACTCTTGTCTCTATCCTTATAACTATTATTATTATGCTTATTACTATTATTATTATCGCTATAACTATTATTATTATCCTTACTACTATTATTATTATCGCTATGACTGTTATTATTATCCTCATTCTATTATTACTAGCCCTATTACTCTTGTCTTTATCCTTATAACTATTATTATTATCATTATAACTGTTATTATTATCCTCATTACGAGTATTATTATCTCTATAACTATTACTATTATCCTCATTACTATTATTATTATCGCTATAACTGTTATTATTATACTTATTCTATTATTAATATCCCTATTACTCTTGTCTTTATCCTGATAATTATTATTATTTCCCTTATTACAATTATTATTATCGCTATAACTATTATTATTATCCTTATTACTATTATTATTCGCACTATACCTATCATTATTATCCTTATTCATATTATTATTAGCACTATAGCTATTATTATTATTATCGCTATGACTGTTATTATTACCCTTATTCTATTATTACTATCCCTATTACTCTTGTCTCTATCCTTATAACTATTATTATTATCGCTATGACTGTTATTATTATACTTATTGTATTATTAATATCCCTATAACTCTTGTCTTAACCTTCTAACTATTATTATTGTCCTTATTACTAATATTATTATCGCTATAACTATTATTATTATCGCTATGACTGTTATTATTATACTTATTCTATTATTACTATCCCTATTACTCTTCTCTTTATCCTTGTAACTATTATTATTATCCTAATTACTATTATTATTATCGCTATAACTATTATTATTATCGCTATGACTGTTATTATTATCCTTATTCTACTATTACTATCCCTATTACTCTTGTCTCTATCCTTATAACTATTATTATTATGCCTATTACTATTATTATTATCGCTATAACTATTATTATTATCCTTACTACTATTATTATTATCGCTATGACTGTTATTATTATCCTTATTCTATTATTACTATCCCTATTACTCTTCTCTTTATCCTTATAACTATCAGTATTATCCTTATTACTATTATTATTATCGCTATAACTATTACTATTATCCTTATTACTATTATTATTAGCACTATAACTATTATTATTATCCTTATTACTATTATTATTCGCACTATAACTATTATTATTATCCTTATTACTATTATTATCGCTCTAACTATTATTATTATCCTTACTACTATTATTATTATTATCGCTATGACTGTTATTATTATCCTTATTCTATTATTACTTTCCCTATTACTCTTGTCTTTATCCTTGTATCTATTATTATTATCCTTATTACTATTATTATTATCGCTATAAATATTATTATTATCGCTATGACTGTTATTATTTCCCTTATTACTATTATTATTATCGCTATAACTATTATTATTATCCTTATTACTATTAATATCGCTATGACTGTTATTATTATCCTTATTCTACTATCACTATCCCTATTACTCTTGTCTCTATCCTTATAACTATTATTATTATGCTTATTACTATTATTATTATCGCTATAACTATTATTATTATCCTTACTACTATTATTATTATCGCTATGACTGTTATTATTATCCTCATTCTATTATTACTAGCCCTATTACTCTTGTCTTTATCCTTATAACTATTATTATTATCATTATAACTGTTATTATTATCCTCATTACGAGTATTATTATCTCTATAACTATTATTATTATCCTCATTACTATTATTATTATCGCTATAACTGTTATTATTATACTTATTCTATTATTAATATCCCTATTACTCTTGTCTTTATCCTGATAATTATTATTATTTCCCTTATTACAATTATTATTATCGCTATAACTATTATTATTATCCTTATTACTATTATTATTCGCACTATACCTATCATTATTATCCTTATTACTATTATTATTAGCACTATAGCTATTATTATTATTATCGCTATGACTGTTATTATTACCCTTATTCTATTATTACTATCCCTATTACTCTTGTCTCTATCCTTATAACTATTATTATTATGCTTATTACTATTATTATTAGGACTATAACTATTATTATTATCCTTATTACTATTATTATTATCGCTATGACTGTTATTATTATACTTATTGTATTATTAATATCCCTATAACTCTTGTCTTAACCTTATAACTATTATTATTGTCCTTATTACTAATATTATTATCGCTATAACTATTATTATTATCGCTATGACTGTTATTATTATCCTTATTGTATTATTAATATCCCTATTACTCTTGTCTTTATTCTTATAACTATTATTATTATCCTTATTACTATTATTATTATCGCTATAACTATTATTATTATCCTTATTACTATTATTATCGCTATGACTGTTATTATTATCCTTATTCTATTATTACTATCCCTATTACTCTTGTCTTTATCCTGATAATTATTATTATTTCCCTTATTACAATTATTATTATCGCTATAACTATTATTATTATCCTTATTACTATTATTATTCGCACTATAACTATTATTATTATCCTTATTACTATTATTAATATCGCTATGACTGTTATTATTATACTTATTCTGTTATTACTATCCCTATTACTCTTGTCTTTATCCTTATAACTATTATTATTTTCCTTATTACTATTATTATTATCATTATAACTGTTATTATTATCCTTATTACTAGTATTATTATCTCTATAACTATTATTGTTATCCTCATTACTATTATTATTATCGCTATGACTGTTATTATTATCCTTATTCTATTATTACCATCCCTATTACTCTTGTCTTTATCCTTATAACTATTATTATTATCGCTATAACTATTATTATTATCGCTATGACTGTTATTATTATCCTTATTGTATTATTACTATCCCTATTACTTTTGTCTTTATCCTTATAACTATTATTATTTCCCTTATTACTATTATTATTATCGCTATAACTATTATTATTATCCTTATTACTATTATTACTAGCACTATAACTGTTATTATTATCCTTATTACTATTACTATTATCGCTATGACTGTTATTATTATCCTTATTACTATTATTATTAGCACCATAGCTATTATTATTATTATCGCTATGACTGTTATTATTATCCTTATTCTATTATTACTATACCTATTACTCTTGTCTCTATCCTTATAACTATTATTATTATGTTTACTACTATTATTATTATCGCCATAACTATTATTATTATCCGTACTACTATTATTATTATCGCTGTGACTGTTATTATTATCCTTATTCTATTTTTACTATCCCTATTACTCTTCTCTTTATCCTTATAACTATTATTATTATCCTTATTACTATTATTATTATCGCTATAACTATTATTATTATACTTATTCTGTTATTACTATCCCTATTACTCTTGTCTTTATCCTTATAACTATTATTATTTTCCTTATTACTATTATTATTATCATTATAACTGTTATTATTATCCTTATTACTAGTATTACTATCTCTATAACTATTATTGTTATCCTCATTACTATTATTATTATCGCTATGACTGTTATTATTATCCTCATTCTATTATTACCATCCCTATTACTCTTGTCTTTATCCTTATAACTATTATTATTATCGCTATAACTATTATTATTATTATCGCTATGACTGTTATTATTATCCTTATTGTATTATTACTATCCCTATTACTTTTGTCTTTATCCTTATGACTATTATTATTTCCCTTATTACTATTATTATTATCGCTATAACTATTATTATAATCCTTATTACTATTATTACTAGCACTATAACTGTTATTATTATCCTTATTACTATTACTATTATCGCTATGACTGTTATTATTATCCGTATTACTATTATTATTAGCACCATAGCTATTATTATTATTATCGCTATGACTGTTATTATTATCCTTATTCTATTATTACTATACCTATTACTCTTGTCTCTATCCTTATAACTATTATTATTATGTTTTCTACTATTAATATTATCGCCATAACTATTATTATTATCCTTACTACTATTATTATTATCGCTGTGACTGTTATTATTATCCTTATTCTATTTTTACTATCCCTATTACTCTTCTCTTTATCCTTATAACTATTATTATTATCCTTATTACTATTATTATTATCGCTATAACTATTATTATTATCCTTATTACTATTATTAATAGCACTATAACTATTATTATTATCCTTATTACTATTATTAATATCGCTATGACTGTTATTATTATACTTATTCTATTATTACTATTCCTATTACTCTTCTCTTTATCCTTATAGCTATTATTATTATCCTTATTACTATTATTATTATCGCTATAACTATTATTATTATCGCTATGACTGTTATTATTATCCTTATTGTATTATTACTATCCCTATTACTTTTGTCTTTATCCTTATAACTATTATTATTTCCCTTATTACTATTATTATTATCGCTATAACTATTATTATTATCCTTATTACTATTATTATTAGCACCATAGCTATTATTATTATTATCGCTATGACTGTTATTATTATCCTTATTCTATTATTATTTCCCTTATTACTATTATTATTATCGCTATAACTATTATTATTATCCTTATTACTATTATTATCGCTATGACTGTTATTATTATCCTTATTCTATTATTACTATCCCTATTACTCTTGTCTTTATCCTGATAATTATTATTATTTCCCTTATTACAACTATTATTATCGCTATAACTATTATTATTATCCTTATTACTATTATTATTCGCACTATAACTATTATTATTATCCTTATTACTATTATTAATATCGCTATGACTGTTATTATTATCCTTATTACTATTATTAATAGCACTATAACTATTATTATTATCCTTATTACTACTATTAATATCGCTATGACTGTTATTATTATACTTATTCTATTATTACTATCCCTATTACTCTTGTCTTTATCCTGATAATTATTATTATTTCCCTTATTACTATTATTATTATCGCTATAACTGTTATTATTATCCTTATTACTATTGCTACTAGCACTATAACTATTATGTTTATCCTTATTACTCTCATTATTCGCACTATAACAATTATTATTATCATTATTATTATTATCGCTATAACTGTTATTATTATCCTTACTAGTATTTCTATTATCGCTATGACTGTTATTATTATCCTTATTCTATTATTACTATCCCTATTACTCTTGTCTCTATCCTTATAACTATTATTATTATGCTTATTACTATTATTATTATTATCCTTACTACTATTATTATTATCGCTATAACTATTATTATTATCCTTATTACTATTATTATTCGCACTATAACTATTATTATTATCCTTATTACTATTATTAATATCGCTATGACTGTTATTATTATACTTATTCTGTTATTACTATCCCTATTACTCTTGTCTTTATCCTTATAACTATTATTATTTTCCTTATTACTATTATTATTATCATTATAACTGTTATTATTATCCTTATTACTAGTATTATTATCTCTATAACTATTATTGTTATCCTCATTACGATTATTATTATCGCTATGACTGTTATTATTATCCTTATTCTATTATTACCATCCCTATTACTCTTGTCTTTATCCTTATAACTATTATTATTATCGCTATAACTATTATTATTATCGCTATGACTGTTATTATTATCCTTATTGTATTATTACTATCCCTATTACTTTTGTCTTTATCCTTATAACTATTATTATTTCCCTTATTACTATTATTATTATCGCTATAACTATTATTATTATCCTTATTACTATTATTACTAGCACTATAACTGTTATTATTATCCTCATTACTATTACTATTATCGCTATGACTGTTATTATTATCCTTATTGTATTATTACTATACCTATTACTCTTGTCTCTATCCTTATAACTATTATTATTATGTTTACTACTATTATTATTATCGCCATAACTATTATTATTATCGCTATGACTGTTATTATTATACTTATTCTATTATTACTATTCCTATTACTCTTCTCTTTATCCTTATAACTATTAGTATTATCCTTATTACTATTATTATTATCGCTATAACTATTATTATTATCCTTATTACTATTATTATTAGCACTATAACTATTATTATTATCCTTATTATTATTATTATCATCGCTATAACTATTATTATTATCCTTACTAGTATTATTATTATCGCTATGACTGTTATTATTATCCTTATTGTATTATTACTATACCTATTACTCTTGTCTCTATCCTTATAACTATTAGTATTATCCTTATTACTATTATTATTATCGCTATAACTATTATTATTATCCTTATTACTATTATTATTAGCACTATAACTATTATTATTATCCTTATTATTATTATTATCATCGCTATAACTATTATTATTATCCTTACTAGTATTATTATTATCGCTATGACTGTTATTATTATCCTTATTCTATTATTACTATCCCTATTACTCTTGTCTCTATCCTTATAACTATTATTATTATGCTTATTACTATTATTATTATCCTTACTACTATTATTATTATCGCTATGACTGTTATTATTATCCTTATTCTATTATTACTATCCCTATTACTCTTGTCTCTATCCTGATAATTATTATTATTTCCCTTATTACAATTATTTTTATCGCTATAACTATTATTATTATCCTTATTACTATTATTATTATCGCTAAAACTGTTATTATTATACTTATTCTATTATTACTATCCCTATTACTCTTGTCTTTATCCTGATAATTATTATTACTTCCCTTATTACTATTATTATTATCGCTATAACTGTTATTATTATCCTTACTACTATTATTACTAGCACTATAACTATTATTATTATCCTTATTACTATTATTATTATCGCAATGACTGTTATTATTATACTTATTCTATTATTACTATCCCTATTACTCTTCTCTTTATCCTTGTAACTATTATTATTATCCTAATTACTATTATTATTATCGCTATAACTATTATTATTATCGCTATGACTGTTATTATTATCCTTATTCTACTATTACTATCCCTATTACTATTGTCTCTATCCTTATAACTATTATTATTATGCGTATTACTATTATTATTATCGCTATAACTATTATTATTATCCTTACTACTATTATTATTATCGCTATGACTGTTATTATTATCCTTATTCTATTATTACTATCCCTATTACTCTTCTCTTTATCCTTATAACTATCAGTATTATCCTTATTACTATTATTATTATCGCTATAACTATTACTATTATCCTTATTACTATTATTATTAGCACTATAACTATTATTATTATCCTTATTACTATTATTATTCGCACTATAACTATTATTATTATCCTTATTACTATTATTATCGCTCTAACTATTATTATTATCCTTACTACTATTATTATTATTATCGCTATGACTGTTATTATTATCCTTATTCTACTATCACTATCCCTATTACTCTTGTCTCTATCCTTATAACTATTATTATTATGCTTATTACTATTATTATTATCGCTATAACTATTATTATTATCCTTACTACTATTATTATTATCGCTATGACTGTTATTATTATCCTCATTCTATTATTACTAGCCCTATTACTCTTGTCTTTATCCTTATAACTATTATTATTATCATTATAACTGTTATTATTATCCTCATTACGAGTATTATTATCTCTATAACTATTACTATTATCCTCATTACTATTATTATTATCGCTATAACTGTTATTATTATACTTATTCTATTATTAATATCCCTATTACTCTTGTCTTTATCCTGATAATTATTATTATTTCCCTTATTACAATTATTATTATCGCTATAACTATTATTATTATCCTTATTACTATTATTATTCGCACTATACCTATCATTATTATCCTTATTCATATTATTATTAGCACTATAGCTATTATTATTATTATCGCTATGACTGTTATTATTACCCTTATTCTATTATTACTATCCCTATTACTCTTGTCTCTATCCTTATAACTATTATTATTATCGCTATGACTGTTATTATTATACTTATTGTATTATTAATATCCCTATAACTCTTGTCTTAACCTTATAACTATTATTATTGTCCTTATTACTAATATTATTATCGCTATAACTATTATTATTATCGCTATGACTGTTATTATTATACTTATTCTATTATTACTATCCCTATTACTCTTCTCTTTATCCTTGTAACTATTATTATTATCCTAATTACTATTATTATTATCGCTATAACTATTATTATTATCGCTATGACTGTTATTATTATCCTTATTCTACTATTACTATCCCTATTACTCTTGTCTCTATCCTTATAACTATTATTATTATGCCTATTACTATTATTATTATCGCTATAACTATTATTATTATCCTTACTACTATTATTATTATCGCTATGACTGTTATTATTATCCTTATTCTATTATTACTATCCCTATTACTCTTCTCTTTATCCTTATAACTATCAGTATTATCCTTATTACTATTATTATTATCGCTATAACTATTACTATTATCCTTATTACTATTATTATTAGCACTATAACTATTATTATTATCCTTATTACTATTATTATTCGCACTATAACTATTATTATTATCCTTATTACTATTATTATCGCTCTAACTATTATTATTATCCTTACTACTATTATTATTATTATCGCTATGACTGTTATTATTATCCTTATTCTATTATTACTTTCCCTATTACTCTTGTCTTTATCCTTGTATCTATTATTATTATCCTTATTACTATTATTATTATCGCTATAAATATTATTATTATCGCTATGACTGTTATTATTTCCCTTATGACTGTTATTATTATCCTTATTCTACTATCACTATCCCTATTACTCTTGTCTCTATCCTTATAACTATTATTATTATGCTTATTACTATTATTATTATCGCTATAACTATTATTATTATCCTTACTACTATTATTATTATCGCTATGACTGTTATTATTATCCTCATTCTATTATTACTAGCCCTATTACTCTTGTCTTTATCCTTATAACTATTATTATTATCATTATAACTGTTATTATTATCCTCATTACGAGTATTATTATCTCTATAACTATTATTATTATCCTCATTACTATTATTATTATCGCTATAACTGTTATTATTATACTTATTCTATTATTAATATCCCTATTACTCTTGTCTTTATCCTGATAATTATTATTATTTCCCTTATTACAATTATTATTATCGCTATAACTATTATTATTATCCTTATTACTATTATTATTCGCACTATACCTATCATTATTATCCTTATTACTATTATTATTAGCACTATAGCTATTATTATTATTATCGCTATGACTGTTATTATTACCCTTATTCTATTATTACTATCCCTATTACTCTTGTCTCTATCCTTATAACTATTATTATTATGCTTATTACTATTATTATTAGGACTATAACTATTATTATTATCCTTATTACTATTATTATTATCGCTATGACTGTTATTATTATACTTATTGTATTATTAATATCCCTATAACTCTTGTCTTAACCTTATAACTATTATTATTGTCCTTATTACTAATATTATTATCGCTATAACTATTATTATTATCGCTATGACTGTTATTATTATCCTTATTGTATTATTAATATCCCTATTACTCTTGTCTTTATTCTTATAACTATTATTATTATCCTTATTACTATTATTATTATCGCTATAACTATTATTATTATCCTTATTACTATTATTATCGCTATGACTGTTATTATTATCCTTATTCTATTATTACTATCCCTATTACTCTTGTCTTTATCCTGATAATTATTATTATTTCCCTTATTACAATTATTATTATCGCTATAACTATTATTATTATCCTTATTACTATTATTATTCGCACTATAACTATTATTATTATCCTTATTACTATTATTAATATCGCTATGACTGTTATTATTATACTTATTCTGTTATTACTATCCCTATTACTCTTGTCTTTATCCTTATAACTATTATTATTTTCCTTATTACTATTATTATTATCATTATAACTGTTATTATTATCCTTATTACTAGTATTATTATCTCTATAACTATTATTGTTATCCTCATTACTATTATTATTATCGCTATGACTGTTATTATTATCCTTATTCTATTATTACCATCCCTATTACTCTTGTCTTTATCCTTATAACTATTATTATTATCGCTATAACTATTATTATTATCGCTATGACTGTTATTATTATCCTTATTGTATTATTACTATCCCTATTACTTTTGTCTTTATCCTTATAACTATTATTATTTCCCTTATTACTATTATTATTATCGCTATAACTATTATTATTATCCTTATTACTATTATTACTAGCACTATAACTGTTATTATTATCCTTATTACTATTACTATTATCGCTATGACTGTTATTATTATCCTTATTACTATTATTATTAGCACCATAGCTATTATTATTATTATCGCTATGACTGTTATTATTATCCTTATTCTATTATTACTATACCTATTACTCTTGTCTCTATCCTTATAACTATTATTATTATGTTTACTACTATTATTATTATCGCCATAACTATTATTATTATCCGTACTACTATTATTATTATCGCTGTGACTGTTATTATTATCCTTATTCTATTTTTACTATCCCTATTACTCTTCTCTTTATCCTTATAACTATTATTATTATCCTTATTACTATTATTATTATCGCTATAACTATTATTATTATCCTTATTACTATTATTAATAGCACTATAACTATTATTATTATCCTTATTACTATTATTATTCGCACTATAACTATTATTATTATCCTTATTACTATTATTAATATCGCTATGAATGTTATTATTATACTTATTCTGTTATTACTATCCCTATTACTCTTGTCTTTATCCTTATAACTATTATTATTTTTCTTATTACTATTATTATTATCATTATAACTGTTATTATTATCCTTATTACTAGTATTACTATCTCTATAACTATTATTGTTATCCACATTACTATTATTATTATCGCTATGACTGTTATTATTATCCTTACTAGTATTATTATTATCGCTATGACTGTTATTATTATCCTTATTCTATTATTACTATCCCTATTACTCTTGTCTCTATCCTTATAACTATTATTATTATGCTTATTACTATTATTATTATCCTTACTACTATTATTATTATCGCTATAACTATTATTATTATCCTTATTACTATTATTATTCGCACTATAACTATTATTATTATCCTTATTACTATTATTAATATCGCTATGACTGTTATTATTATACTTATTCTGTTATTACTATCCCTATTACTCTTGTCTTTATCCTTATAACTATTATTATTTTCCTTATTACTATTATTATTATCATTATAACTGTTATTATTATCCTTATTACTAGTATTACTATCTCTATAACTATTATTGTTATCCTCATTACTATTATTATTATCGCTATGACTGTTATTATTATCCTCATTCTATTATTACCATCCCTATTACTCTTGTCTTTATCCTTATAACTATTATTATTATCGCTATAACTATTATTATTATTATCGCTATGACTGTTATTATTATCCTTATTGTATTATTACTATCCCTATTACTTTTGTCTTTATCCTTATGACTATTATTATTTCCCTTATTACTATTATTATTATCGCTATAACTATTATTATAATCCTTATTACTATTATTACTAGCACTATAACTGTTATTATTATCCTTATTACTATTACTATTATCGCTATGACTGTTATTATTATCCGTATTACTATTATTATTAGCACCATAGCTATTATTATTATTATCGCTATGACTGTTATTATTATCCTTATTCTATTATTACTATACCTATTACTCTTGTCTCTATCCTTATAACTATTATTATTATGTTTTCTACTATTAATATTATCGCCATAACTATTATTATTATCCTTACTACTATTATTATTATCGCTGTGACTGTTATTATTATCCTTATTCTATTTTTACTATCCCTATTACTCTTCTCTTTATCCTTATAACTATTATTATTATCCTTATTACTATTATTATTATCGCTATAACTATTATTATTATCCTTATTACTATTATTAATAGCACTATAACTATTATTATTATCCTTATTACTATTATTAATATCGCTATGACTGTTATTATTATACTTATTCTATTATTACTATTCCTATTACTCTTCTCTTTATCCTTATAGCTATTATTATTATCCTTATTACTATTATTATTATCGCTATAACTATTATTATTATCGCTATGACTGTTATTATTATCCTTATTGTATTATTACTATCCCTATTACTTTTGTCTTTATCCTTATAACTATTATTATTTCCCTTATTACTATTATTATTATCGCTATAACTATTATTATTATCCTTATTACTATTATTACTAGCACTATAACTGTTATTATTATCCTCATTACTATTACTATTATCGCTATGACTGTTATTATTATCCTTATTACTATTATTATTAGCACCATAGCTATTATTATTATTATCGCTATGACTGTTATTATTATCCTTATTCTATTATTACTATACCTATTACTCTTGTCTCTATCCTTATAACTATTATTATTATGTTTACTACTATTATTATTATCGCCATAACTATTATTATTATCGCTATAACTATTATTATTATCCTTATTACTATTATTAATAGCACTATAACTATTATTATTATCCTTATTACTATTATTAATATCGCTATGACTGTTATTATTATACTTATTCTATTATTACTATTCCTATTCGTCTTCTCTTTATCCTTATAACTATTATTATTATCCTTATTACTATTATTATTATCGCTATAACTGCTATTATTATCCTTATTAGTAGTATTATTAGCACTATAACTATTATGTTTATCCTTATTACTATCATTATTCGCACTATAACTATCATTATTATCATTATTATTATTATTATTATCGCTATAACTATTATTATTATCCTTACTAGTATTATTATTATCGCTATGACTGTTATTATTATCCTTATTCTATTATTACTATCCCTATTACTCTTGTCTCTATCCTTATAACTATTATTATTATGCTTATTACTATTATTATTATCCTTACTACTATTATTATTATCGCTATGACTGTTATTATTATCCTTATTCTATTATTACTATCCCTATTACTCTTGTCTCTATCCTTATAACTATTAGTATTATCCTTATTACTATTATTATTATCGCTATAACTATTATTATTATCCTTATTACTATTGTTACTAGCACTATAACTATTATTATTATCCTTATTACTGTTATTATTACCGCTATGACTGTTATTATTATACTTATTCTATTATTACTATCCCTATTACTCTTGTCTTTATCCTTATAACTATTATTATTATCGCTATAACTATTATTATTATCGCTATGACTGTTATTATTATCCTTATTGTATTATTACTATCCCTATTACTTTTGTCTTTATCCTTATAACTATTATTATTTCCCTTATTACTATTATTATTATCGCTATAACTATTATTATTATCCTTATTACTATTATTACTATCCCTATTACTCTTGTCTTTATCCTTATAACTATTATTATTTTTCTTATTACTATTATTATTATCATTATAACTGTTATTATTATCCTTATTACTAGTATTACTATCTCTATAACTATTATTGTTATCCTCATTACTATTATTATTATCGCTATGACTGTTATTATTATCCTTACTAGTATTATTATTATCGCTATGACTGTTATTATTATCCTTATTCTATTATTACTATCCCTATTACTCTTGTCTCTATCCTTATAACTATTATTATTATGCTTATTACTATTATTATTATCCTTACTACTATTATTATTATCCTTATTACTATTATTATTCGCACTATAACTATTATTATTATCCTTATTACTATTATTAATATCGCTATGACTGTTATTATTATACTTATTCTGTTATTACTATCCCTATTACTCTTGTCTTTATCCTTATAACTATTATTATTTTCCTTATTACTATTATTATTATCATTATAACTGTTATTATTATCCTTATTACTAGTATTACTATCTCTATAACTATTATTGTTATCCTCATTACTATTATTATTATCGCTATGACTGTTATTATTATCCTCATTCTATTATTACCATCCCTATTACTCTTGTCTTTATCCTTATAACTATTATTATTATCGCTATAACTATTATTATTATTATCGCTATGACTGTTATTATTATCCTTATTGTATTATTACTATCCCTATTACTTTTGTCTTTATCCTTATGACTATTATTATTTCCCTTATTACTATTATTATTATCGCTATAACTATTATTATAATCCTTATTACTATTATTACTAGCACTATAACTGTTATTATTATCCTTATTACTATTACTATTATCGCTATGACTGTTATTATTATCCGTATTACTATTATTATTAGCACCATAGCTATTATTATTATTATCGCTATGACTGTTATTATTATCCTTATTCTATTATTACTATACCTATTACTCTTGTCTCTATCCTTATAACTATTATTATTATGTTTTCTACTATTAATATTATCGCCATAACTATTATTATTATCCTTACTACTATTATTATTATCGCTGTGACTGTTATTATTATCCTTATTCTATTTTTACTATCCCTATTACTCTTCTCTTTATCCTTATAACTATTATTATTATCCTTATTACTATTATTATTATCGCTATAACTATTATTATTATCCTTATTACTATTATTAATAGCACTATAACTATTATTATTATCCTTATTACTATTATTAATATCGCTATGACTGTTATTATTATACTTATTCTATTATTACTATTCCTATTACTCTTCTCTTTATCCTTATAGCTATTATTATTATCCTTATTACTATTATTATTATCGCTATAACTATTATTATTATCGCTATGACTGTTATTATTATCCTTATTGTATTATTACTATCCCTATTACTTTTGTCTTTATCCTTATAACTATTATTATTTCCCTTATTACTATTATTATTATCGCTATAACTATTATTATTATCCTTATTACTATTATTACTAGCACTATAACTGTTATTATTATCCTCATTACTATTACTATTATCGCTATGACTGTTATTATTATCCTTATTACTATTATTATTAGCACCATAGCTATTATTATTATTATCGCTATGACTGTTATTATTATCCTTATTCTATTATTACTATACCTATTACTCTTGTCTCTATCCTTATAACTATTATTATTATGTTTACTACTATTATTATTATCGCCATAACTATTATTATTATCGCTATAACTATTATTATTATCCTTATTACTATTATTAATAGCACTATAACTATTATTATTATCCTTATTACTATTATTAATATCGCTATGACTGTTATTATTATACTTATTCTATTATTACTATTCCTATTCGTCTTCTCTTTATCCTTATAACTATTATTATTATCCTTATTACTATTATTATTATCGCTATAACTATTATTATTATCCTTATTACTATTATTAATAGCACTATAACTATTATTATTATCCTTATTACTATTATTAATATCGCTATGACTGTTATTATTATACTTATTCTATTATTACTATTCCTATTACTCTTCTCTTTATCCTTATAACTATTATTATTATCCTTATTACTATTATTATTATCGCTATAACTGTTATTATTATCCTTATTAGTAGTATTATTAGCACTATAACTATTATGTTTATCCTTATTACTATCATTATTCGCACTATAACTATTATTATTATCATTATTATTATTATTATTATCGCTATAACTATTATTATTATCCTTACTAGTATTATTATTATCGCTATGACTGTTATTATTATCCGTATTCTATTATTACTATCCCTATTACTCTTGTCTCTATCCTTATAACTATTATTATTATGCTTATTACTATTATTATTATCGCTATAACTATTATTATTATCCTTACTACTATTATTATTATCGCTATGACTGTTATTATTATCCTTATTCTATTATTACTATCCCTATTACTCTTGTCTTTATCCTTATAACTATTATTATTATCGCTATAACTATTATTATTATCGCTATGACTGTTATTATTATCCTTATTGTATTATTACTATCCCTATTACTTTTGTCTTTATCCTTATAACTATTATTATTTCCCTTATTACTATTATTATTATCGCTATAACTATTATTATTATCCTTATTACTATTATTACTAGCACTATAACTGTTATTATTATCCTCATTACTATTACTATTATCGCTATGACTGTTATTATTATCCTTATTACTATTATTATTAGCACCAAAGCTATTATTATTATTATCGCTATGACTGTTATTATTATCCTTATTCTATTATTACTATACCTATTACTCTTGTCTCTATCCTTATAACTATTATTATTATGTTTACTACTATTATTATTATCGCCATAACTATTATTATTATCGCTATAACTATTATTATTATCCTTATTACTATTATTAATAGCACTATAACTATTATTATTATCCTTATTACTATTATTAATATCGCTATGACTGTTATTATTATACTTATTCTATTATTACTATTCCTATTACTCTTCTCTTTATCCTTATAACTATTATTATTATCCTTATTACTATTATTATTATCGCTATAACTGCTATTATTATCCTTATTAGTAGTATTATTAGCACTATAACTATTATGTTTATCCTTATTACTATCATTATTCGCACTATAACTATTATTATTATCATTATTATTATTATTATTATCGCTATAACTATTATTATTATCCTTACTAGTATTATTATTATCGCTATGACTGTTATTATTATCCTTATTCTATTATTACTATCCCTATTACTCTTGTCTCTATCCTTATAACTATTATTATTATGCTTATTACTATTATTATTATCCTTACTACTATTATTATTATCGCTATGACTGTTATTATTATCCTTATTCTATTATTACTATCCCTATTACTCTTGTCTCTATCCTTATAACTATTAGTATTATCCTTATTACTATTATTATTATCGCTATAATTATTATTATTATCCTTATTACTATTGTTACTAGCACTATAACTATTATTATTATCCTTATTACTGTTATTATTACCGCTATGACTGTCATTATTATCCTTATTGTATTATTACTATCCCTATTACTTTTGTCTTTATCCTTATAACTATTATTATTTCCCTTATTACTATTATTATTATCGCTATAACTATTATTATTATCCTTATTACTATTATTACTATCCCTATTACTCTTCTCTTTATCCTTATAACTATTAGTATTATCCTTATTACTATTATTATTATCGCTATAACTATTATTATTATCCTTATTACTATTATTATCGCTATGACTGTTATTATTACCCTTATTCTACTATTACTATTACTATTACTCTTGTCTCTATCCTTACAACTATTATTATTATGCTGATTACAATTATTATTATCGCTATAACTATTATTATTATCCTTACTGCTATTATTATTATCGCTATGACTGTTATTATTATCCTTATTCTACTATTGCTATCCCTATTACTCTTCTCTTTATCCTTATAACTATTATTATTATCCTTATTTCTATTATTATTATCGCTATGACTATTATTATTATCGCTATGACTGTTATTATTATCCTTATTCTATTATTATTTCCCTTATTACTATTATTATTATCGCTATAACTATTATTATTATCCTTATTACTATTATTATCGCTATGACTGTTATTATTATCCTTATTCTATTATTACTATCCCTATTACTCTTCTCTTTATCCTTATAACTATTATTATTATCCTTATTACTATTATTATTATTGCTATAACTGTTATTATTATCCTTATTACTATTATTATTAGCACCATAGCTATTATTATTATTATCGCTATGACTGTTATTATTATCCTTATTCTATTATTACTATACCTATTACTCTTGTCTCTATCCTTATAACTATTATTATTATGTTTACTACTATTATTATTATCGCCACAACTATTATTATTATCCTTACTACTATTATTATTATCGCTATGACTGTTATTATTATCCTTATTGTATTATTAATATCCCTATTACTCTTGTCTTTATCCTTATAACTATTATTATTATCCTTATTACTATTATTATCGCTATGACTGTTATTATTATCCTTATTCTATTATTACTATCCCTATTACTCTTGTCTCTATCCTTATAACTATTATTATTATGCTTATTACTATTATTATTATCGCTATAACTATTATTATTATCCTTACTACTATTATTATTATCGCTATGACTGTTACTATTATCCTTATTCTATTATTACTATCCCTATTACTCTTGTCTTTATCCTTATAACTATTATTATTATCGCTATAACTATTATTATTATCGCTATGACTGTTATTATTATCCTTATTGTATTATTACTATCCCTATTACTTTTGTCTTTATCCTTATAACTATTATTATTTCCCTTATTACTATTATTATTATCGCTATAACTATTATTATTATCCTTATTACTATTATTACTAGCACTATAACTGTTATTATTATCCTCATTACTATTACTATTATCGCTATGACTGTTATTATTATCCTTATTACTATTATTATTAGCACCATAGCTATTATTATTATTATCGCTATGACTGTTATTATTATCCTTATTCTATTATTACTATACCTATTACTCTTGTCTCTATCCTTATAACTATTATTATTATGTTTACTACTATTATTATTATCGCCATAACTATTATTATTATCGCTATAACTATTATTATTATCCTTATTACTATTATTAATAGCACTATAACTATTATTATTATCCTTATTACTATTATTATTATCGCTATAACTGCTATTATTATCCTTATTAGTAGTATTATTAGCACTATAACTATTACGTTTATCCTTATTACTATCATTATTCGCACTATAACTATTATTATTATCATTATTATTATTATTATTATCGCTATAACTATTATTATTATCCTTACTAGTATTATTATTATTCCTATGACTGTTATTATTATCCTTATTCTATTATTACTATCCCTATTACTCTTGTCTCTATCCTTATAACTATTATTATTATGCTTATTACTATTATTATTATCCTTACTACTATTATTATTATCGCTATGACTGTTATTATTATCCTTATTCTATTATTACTATCCCTATTACTCTTGTCTCTATCCTTATAACTATTAGTATTATCCTTATTACTATTATTATTATCGCTATAACTATTATTATTATCCTTATTACTATTGTTACTAGCACTATAACTATTATTATTATCCTTATTACTGTTATTATTACCGCTATGACTGTTATTATTATACTTATTCTATTATTACTATCCCTATTACTCTTGTCTTTATCCTTATAACTATTATTATTATCGCTATAACTATTATTATTATCGCTATGACTGTTATTATTATCCTTATTGTATTATTACTATCCCTATTACTTTTGTCTTTATCCTTATAACTATTATTATTTCCCTTATTACTATTATTATTATCGCTATAACTATTATTATTATCCTTATTACTATTATTACTATCCCTATTACTCTTCTCTTTATCCTTATAACTATTAGTATTATCCTTATTACTATTATTATTATCGCTATAACTATTATTATTATCCTTATTACTATTGTTACTAGCACTATAACTATTATTATTATCCTTATTACTGTTATTATTACCGCTATGACTGTTATTATTATAGTTATTCTATTATTACTATCCCTATTACTCTTGTCTTTATCCTGATAATTATTATTATTTCCCTTATTACAATTATTATTATCGCTATAACTATTATTATTATCCTTATTACTATTATTATTCGCACTATAACTATTATTATTATCCTTATTACTATTATTATTATTGCTATAACTGTTATTATTATCCTTATTACTATTATTATTAGCACCATAGCTATTATTATTATTATCGCTATGACTGTTATTATTATCCTTATTCTATTATTACTATACCTATTACTCTTGTCTCTATCCTTATAACTATTATTATTATGTTTACTACTATTATTATTATCGCCATAACTATTATTATTATCCTTACTACTATTATTATTATCGCCATGACTGTTATTATTATCCTTATTGTATTATTAATATCCCTATTACTCTTGTCTTTATCCTTATAACTATTATTATTATCCTTATTACTATTATTATCGCTATGACTGTTATTATTACCCTTATTCTACTATTACTATTACTATTACTCTTGTCTCTATCCTTACAACTATTATTATTATGCTGATTACAATTATTATTATCGCTATAACTATTATTATTATCCTTACTGCTATTATTATTATCGCTATGACTGTTATTATTATCCTTATTCTACTATTACTATCCCTATTACTCTTCTCTTTATCCTTATAACTATTATTATTATCGCTATGACTATTATTATTATCGCTATGACTGTTATTATTATCCTTATTCTATTATTATTTCCCTTATTACTATTATTATTATCGCTATAACTATTATTATTATCCTTATTACTATTATTATCGCTATGACTGTTATTATTATCCTTATTCTATTATTACTATCCCTATTACTCTTCTCTTTATCCTTATAACTATTATTATTATCCTTATTACTATTATTATTATTGCTATAACTGTTATTATTATCCTTATTCTATTATTACTATACCTATTACTCTTGTCTCTATCCTTATAACTATTATTATTATGTTTACTACTATTATTATTATCGCCATAACTATTATTATTATCCTTACTACTATTATTATTATCGCTATGACTGTTATTATTATCCTTATTGTATTATTAATATCCCTATTACTCTTGTCTTTATCCTTATAACTATTATTATTATCCTTATTTCTATTATTATTAGCACCATAGCTATTATTATTATTATCGCTATGACTGTTATTATTATCCTTATTCTATTATTACTATACCTATTACTCTTGTCTCTATCCTTATAACTATTATTATTATGTTTACTACTATTATTATTATCGCCATAACTATTATTATTATCGCTATAACTATTATTATTATCCTTATTACTATTATTAATAGCACTATAACTATTATTATTATCCTTATTACTATTATTAATATCGCTATGACTGTTATTATTATACTTATTCTATTATTACTATTCCTATTACTCTTCTCTTTATCCTTATAACTATTATTATTATCCTTATTACTATTATTATTATCGGTATAACTGCTATTATTATCCTTATTAGTAGTATTATTAGCACTATAACTATTATGTTTATCCTTATTACTATCATTGTTCGCACTATAACTATTATTATTATCATTATTATTATTATTATTATCGCTATAACTATTATTATTATCCTTACTAGTATTATTATTATCGCTATGACTGTTATTATTATCCTTATTCTATTATTACTATCCCTATTACTCTTGTCTCTATCCTTATAACTATTATTATTATGCTTATTACTATTATTATTATCCTTACTACTATTATTATTATCGCTATGACTGTTATTATTATCCTTATTCTATTATTACTATCCCTATTACTCTTGTCTCTATCCTTATAATTATTAGTATTATCCTTATTACTATTATTATTATCGCTATAACTATTATTATTATCCTTATTACTATTGTTACTAGCACTATAACTATTATTATTATCCTTATTACTGTTATTATTACCGCTATGACTGTTATTATTATACTTATTCTATTATTACTATCCCTATTACTCTTGTCTTTATCCTTATAACTATTATTATTATCGCTATAACTATTATTATTATCGCTATGACTGTTATTATTATCCTTATTGTATTATTACTATCCCTATTACTTTTGTCTTTATCCTTATAACTATTATTATTTCCCTTATTACTATTATTAGTATCGCTATAACTATTATTATTATCCTTATTACTATTATTACTATCCCTATTACTCTTCTCTTTATCCTTATAACTATTAGTATTATCCTTATTACTATTATTATTATCGCTATAACTATTATTATTATCCTTATTACTATTGTTACTAGCACTATAACTATTATTATTATCCTTATTACTGTTATTATTACCGCTATGACTGTTATTATTATAGTTATTCTATTATTACTATCCCTATTACTCTTGTCTTTATCCTGATAATTATTATTATTTCCCTTATTACAATTATTATTATCGCTATAACTATTATTATTATCCTTATTACTATTATTATTCGCACTATAACTATTATTATTATCCTTATTACTATTATTATTATTGCTGTAACTGTTATTATTATCCTTATTACTATTATTATTAGCACCATAGCTATTATTATTATTATCGCTATGACTGTTATTATTATCCTTATTCTATTATTACTATACCTATTACTCTTGTCTCTATCCTTATAACTATTATTATTATCTTTACTACTATTATTATTATCGCCATAACTATTATTATTATCCTTACTACTATTATTATTATCGCTGTGACTGTTATTATTATCCTTATTCTATTTTTACTATCCTTATTACTCTTCTCTTTATCCTTATAACTATATTATTATCCTTATTACTATTATTATTATTGCTATAACTGTTATTATTATCCTTATTACTATTATTATTAGCACCATAGCTATTATTATTATTATCGCTATGACTGTTATTATTATCCTTATTCTATTATTACTATACCTATTACTCTTGTCTCTATCCTTATAACTATTATTATTATGTTTACTACTATTATTATTATCGCCATAACTATTATTATTATCCTTACTACTATTATTATTATCGCCATGACTGTTATTATTATCCTTATTGTATTATTAATATCCCTATTACTCTTGTCTTTATCCTTATAACTATTATTATTATCCTTATTACTATTATTATCGCTATGACTGTTATTATTACCCTTATTCTACTATTACTATTACTATTACTCTTGTCTCTATCCTTACAACTATTATTATTATGCTGATTACAATTATTATTATCGCTATAACTATTATTATTATCCTTACTGCTATTATTATTATCGCTATGACTGTTATTATTATCCTTATTCTACTATTACTATCCCTATTACTCTTCTCTTTATCCTTATAACTATTATTATTATCCTTATTTCTATTATTATTATCGCTATGACTATTATTATTATCGCTATGACTGTTATTATTATCCTTATTCTATTATTATTTCCCTTATTACTATTATTATTATCGCTATAACTATTATTATTATCCTTATTACTATTATTATCGCTATGACTGTTATTATTATCCTTATTCTATTATTACTATCCCTATTACTCTTCTCTTTATCCTTATAACTATTATTATTATCCTTATTACTATTATTATTATTGCTATAACTGTTATTATTATCCTTATTACTATTATTATTAGCACCATAGCTATTATTATTATTATCGCTATGACTGTTATTATTATCCTTATTCTATTATTACTATACCTATTACTCTTGTCTCTATCCTTATAACTATTATTATTATCTTTACTACTATTATTATTATCGCCATAACTATTATTATTATCCTTACTACTATTATTATTATCGCTATGACTGTTATTATTATCCTTATTGTATTATTAATATCCCTATTACTCTTGTCTTTATCCTTATAACTGTTATTATTATCCTTATTACTATTATTATCGCTATGACTGTTATTATTACCCTTATTCTACTATTACTATTACTATTACTCTTGTCTCTATCCTTACAACTATTATTATTATGCTGATTACAATTATTATTATCGCTATAACTATTATTATTATCCTTACTGCTATTATTATTATCGCTATGACTGTTATTATTATCCTTATTCTACTATTACTATCCCTATTACTCTTCTCTTTATCCTTATAACTATTATTATTATCCTTATTACTATTATTATTATCGCTATAACTATTATTATTATCCTTATTACTATTATTAATAGCACTATAACTATTATTATTATCCTTATTACTATTATTAATATCGCTATGACTGTTATTATTATCGCTATGACTGTTATTAGTATCCTTATTCTATTATTACTATCCCTATTACTCTTCTCTTTATCCTTATAACTATTAGTATTATCCTTATTACTATTATTATTATCGCTATAACTATTATTATTATCCTTATTACTATTATTATTAGCACTATAACTATTATTATTATCCTTATTACTATTATTATTCGCACTATAACTATTATTATTATCCTTATTACTATTATTATTATCGCTCTAACTATTATTATTATCCTTACTACTATTATTATTATTATCGCTATGACTGTTATTATTATCCTTTTTCTATTATTACTATCCCTATTACTCTTGTCTTTATCCTTGTATCTATTATTATTATCCTTATTACTATTATTATTATCGCTATAACTATTATTATTATCGCTATGACTGTTATTATTATCCTTATAACTATTATTATTTCCCTTATTACTATTATTATTATCGCTATAACTATTATTATTATCCTTATTACTAATATTACTAGCACTATAACTGTTATTATTATCCTCATTACTATTACTATTATCGCTATGACTGTTATTATTATCCTTATTACTATTATTATTAGCACCATAGCTATTATTATTATTATCGCTATGACTGTTATTATTATCCTTATTCTATTATTACTATACCTATTACTCTTGTCTCTATCCTTATAACTATTATTATTATGTTTATTACTATTATTATTATCCTTACTACTATTATTATTATCGCTATGACTGTTATTATTATCCTTATTCTATTATTACTATCCCTATTACTCTTGTCTCTATCCTTATAACTATTATTATTATGCTTATTACTATTATTATTATCCTTACTACTATTATTATTATCGCTATGACTGTTATTATTATCCTTATTCTATTATTACTATCCCTATTACTCTTGTCTCTATCCTTATAACTATTAGTATTATCCTTATTACTATTATTATTATCGCTATAACTATTATTATTATCCTTATTACTATTGTTACTAGCACTATAACTATTATTATTATCCTTATTACTATTATTATTAGCACCATAGCTATTATTATTATTATCGCTATGACTGTTATTATTATCCTTATTCTATTATTACTATACCTATTACTCTTGTCTCTATCCTTATAACTATTATTATTATCGCCATAACTAGTATTATTATCCTTACTACTATTATTATTATCGCTGTGACTGTTATTATTATCCTTATTCTATTTTTACTATCCCTATTACTCTTCTCTTTATCCTTATAACTATATTATTATCCTTATTACTATTATTATTATTGCTATAACTGTTATTATTATCCTTATTACTATTATTATTAGCACCATAGCTATTATTATTATTATCGCTATGACTGTTATTATTATCCTTATTCTATTATTACTATACCTATTACTCTTGTCTCTATCCTTATAACTATTATTATTATGTTTACTACTATTATTATTATCGCCATAACTATTATTATTATCCTTACTACTATTATTATTATCGCTATGACTGTTATTATTATCCTTATTGTATTATTAATATCCCTATTACTCTTGTCTTTATCCTTATAACTATTATTATTATCCTTATTACTATTATTATCGCTATGACTGTTATTATTATCCTTATTCTATTATTACTATCCCTATTACTCTTCTCTTTATCCTTATAACTATTATTATTATCCTTATTACTATTATTATTATTGCTATAACTGTTATTATTATCCTTATTACTATTATTATTAGCACCATAGCTATTATTATTATTATCGCTATGACTGTTATTATTATCCTTATTCTATTATAACTATACCTATTACTCTTGTCTCTATCCTTATAACTATTATTATTATGCTTACTACTATTATTATTATCGCCATAACTATTATTATTATCCTTACTACTATTATTATTATCGCTATGACTGTTATTATTATCCTTATTGTATTATTAATATCCCTATTACTCTTGTCTTTATCCTTATAACTATTATTATTATCCTTATTACTATTATTATCGCTATGACTGTTATTATTACCCTTATTCTACTATTACTATTACTATTACTCTTGTCTCTATCCTTACAACTATTATTATTATGCTGATTACAATTATTATTATCGCTATAACTATTATTATTATCCTTACTGCTATTATTATTATCGCTATGACTGTTATTATTATCCTTATTCTACTATTACTATCCCTATTACTCTTCTCTTTATCCTTATAACTATTATTATTATCCTTATTTCTATTATTATTATCGCTATGACTATTATTATTATCGCTATGACTGTTATTATTATCCTTATTCTATTATTATTTCCCTTATTACTATTATTATTATCGCTATAACTATTATTATTATCCTTATTACTATTATTATCGCTATGACTGTTATTATTATCCTTATTCTATTATTACTATCCCTATTACTCTTGTCTTTATCCTGATAATTATTATTATTTCCCTTATTACAATTATTATTATCGCTATAACTATTATTATCCTTATTACTATTATTATTAGCACCATAGCTATTATTATTATTATCGCTATGACTGTTATTATTATCCTTATTCTATTATTACTATACCTATTACTCTTGTCTCTATCCTTATAACTATTATTATTATGTTTTCTACTATTATTATTATCGCCATAACTATTATTATTATCCTTACTACTATTATTATTATCGCTGTGACTGTTATTATTATCCTTATTCTATTTTTACTATCCCTATTACTCTTCTCTTTATCCTTATAACTATTATTATTATCCTTATTACTATTATTATTATCGCTATAACTATTATTATTATCCTTATTACTATTATTAATAGCACTATAACTATTATTATTATCCTTATTACTATTATTCATATCGCTATGACTGTTATTATTATACTTATTCTATTATTACTATTCCTATTACTCTTCTCTTTATCCTTATAACTATTATTATTATCCTTATTACTATTATTATTATCGCTATAACTATTATTATTATCCTTATTACTATTATTAATAGCACTATAACTATTATTATTATCCTTATTACTATTATTAATATCGCTATGACTGTTATTATTATACTTATTCTATTATTACTATTCCTATTACTCTTGTCTTTATCCTGATAACTATTAGTATTATCCTTATTACTATTATTATTATCGCTATAACTATTATTATTATACTTATTCTATTATTACTATTCCTATTACTCTTGTCTTTATCCTGATAACTATTAGTATTATCCTTATTACTATTATTATTATCGCTATAACTATTATTATTATCCTTATTACTATTATTACTAGCACTATAACTGTTATTATTATCCTTATTACTATTACTATTATCGCTATGACTGTTATTATTATACTTATTCTATTATTACTATCCCTATTACTCTTGTCTTTATCCTGATAATTATTATTATTTCCCTTATTACTATTATTATTATCGCTATAACTGTCATTATTATCCTTATTACTATTGTTACTAGCACTATAACTATTATGTTTATCCTTATTACTCTCATTATTCGCACTATAACTATTATTATTATCATTATTATTATTATTATTATTATCGCTATAACTGATATTATTATCCTTACTAGTATTACTATTATCGCTATGACTGTTATAATTATCCTTATTCTATTATTACTATCCCTATTACTCTTGTCTCTATCCTTATAACTATTATTATTATGCTTATTACTATTATTATTATCCTTACTACTATTATTATTATCGCTATAACTATTATTATTATCCTTATTACTATTATTAATATCGCTATGACTGTTATTATTATACTTATTCTGTTATTACTATCCCTATTACTCTTGTCTTTATCCTTATAGCTATTATTATTTTCCTTATTACTATTATTATTATCATTATAACTGTTATTATTATCCTTATTACTAGTATTATTATCTCTATAACTATTATTGTTATCCTCATTACTATTATTATTATCGCTATGACTGTTATTATTATCCTTATTCTATTATTACTATCCCTATTACTCTTGTCTCTATCCTTATAACTATTATTATTATGCTTATTACTATTATTATTATCCTTACTACTATTATTATTATCGCTATGACTGTTATTATTATCCTTATTCTATTATTACTATCCCTATTACTCTTCTCTTTATGCTTATAACTATTAGTATTATCCTTATTACTATTATTATTATCGCTATAACTATTATTATTATCCTTATTACTATTATTATTAGCACTATAACTATTATTATTATCCTTATTACTATTATTATTCGCACTATAACTATTATTATTATCCTTATTACTATTATTATTATCGCTCTAACTATTATTATTATCCTTACTACTATTATTATTATTATCGCTATGACTGTTATTATTATCCTTTTTCTATTATTACTATCCCTATTACTCTTGTCTTTATCCTTGTATCTATTATTATTATCCTTATTACTATTATTGTTATCGCTATAACTATTATTATTATCGCTATGACTGTTATTATTATCCTTATTCTATTATTACTATCCCTATTACTCTTGTCTTTATCGTGATAATTATTATTATTTCCCTTATTACAATTATTTTTATCGCTATAACTATTATTATTATCCTTATTACTATTATTATTATCGCTAAACCTGTTAATATTATACTTATTCTATTATTACTATCCCTATTACTTTTGTCTTTATCCTTATAACTATTATTATTATCGCTATAACTATTATTATTATCCTGATTACTATTATTACTAGCACTATAACTATTATTATTATCCTTATTACTATTATAATTATCGCTATGACTGTTATTATTATACTTATTCTATTATTAATATCCCTATTACTCTTGTCTTTATCCTGATAATTATTATTATTTCCCTTATTACAATTATTATTATCGCTATAACTATTATTATTATCCTTATTACTATTATTATTCGCACTATAACTATTATTATTATCCTTATTACTATTATTATTAGCACTATAGCTATTATTATTATTATCGCTATGACTGTTATTATTACCCTTATTCTATTATTACTATCCCTATTACTCTTGTCTTTATCCTTATAACTATTATTATTATCATTATAACTGTTATTATTATCCTTATTACGAGTATTATTATCTCTATAACTGTTATTATTATCCTTACTACTATTATTACTAGCACTATAACTATTATTATTATCCTTATTACTATTATTATTATACTTATTCTATTATTACTATCCCTATTACTTTTGTCTTTATCCTTATAACTATTATTATTATCGCTATAACTATTATTATTATCCTTATTACTATTATTTCTAGCACTATAACTATTATTATTATCCTTATTACTATTATTATTATCGCTATGACTGTTATTATTATACTTATTCTATTATTAATATCCCTATTACTCTTGTATTTATCCTGATAATTATTATTATTTCCCTTATTACTATTATTACTAGCACTATAATTGTTATTATTATCCTTATTACTATTATTATTATCGCTATGACTGTTATTATTATACTTATTCTATTATTACTATTCCTATTACTCTTCTCTTTATCCTTATAACTATTATTATTATCCTTATTACTATTATTATTATCGCTATAACTGTTATTATTATCCTTATTAGTAGTATTATTAGCACTATAACTATTATGTTTATCCTTATTACTATCATTATTCGCACTATAACTATTATTATTATCATTATTATTATTATTATTATCGCTATAACTATTATTATTATCCTTACTAGTATTATTATTATCGCTATGACTGTTATTATTATCCTTATTCTATTATTACTATCCCTATTACTCTTGTCTCTATCCTTATAACTATTATTATTATGCTTATTACTATTATTATTATCCTTACTACTATTATTATTATCGCTATGACTGTTATTATTATCCTTATTCTATTATTACTATCCCTATTACTCTTGTCTCTATCCTTATAACTATTAGTATTATCCTTATTACTATTATTATTATCGCTATAACTATTATTATTATCCTTATTACTATTGTTACTAGCACTATAACTATTATTATTATCCTTATTACTGTTATTATTACCGCTATGACTGTTATTATTATACTTATTCTATTATTACTATCCCTATTACTCTTGTCTTTATCCTTATAACTATTATTATTATCGCTATAACTATTATTATTATCGCTATGACTGTTATTATTATCCTTATTGTATTATTACTATCCCTATTACTTTTGTCTTTATCCTTATAACTATTATTATTTCCCTTATTACTATTATTATTATCGCTATAACTATTATTATTATCCTTATTACTATTATTACTATCCCTATTACTCTTCTCTTTATCCTTATAACTATTAGTATTATCCTTATTACTATTATTATTATCGCTATAACTATTATTATTATCCTTATTACCATTGTTACTAGCACTATAACTATTATTATTATCCTTATTACTATTATTATTATTGCTGTGACTGTTATTATTATCCTTATTACTATTATTATTAGCACCATAGCTATTATTATTATTATCGCTATGACTGTTATTATTATCCTTATTCTATTATTACTATACCTATTACTCTTGTCTCTATCCTTATAACTATTATTATTATCGCCATAA
>CAMAOC010000423.1:0-42410 GCA_945859555.1 Megachile ligniseca
AATAAGGATAATAATAATAGTTATAGTGCGAATAATAATAGTAATAAGGATAATAATAATAGTTACAGCAATAATAATAATTGTAATAAGGGAAATAATAATAATTATCAGGATAAAGACAAGAGTAATAGGGATAGTAATAATAGAATAAGTATAATAATAACAGTCATAGCGATAATAATAATAGTAATAAGGATAATAATAATAGTTATAAGGATAATAATAATAGTAATAAGCATAATAATAATAGTTATAAGAATAGAGACAAGAGTAATAGGGATAGTAATAGTAGAATAAGCATAATAATAACAGTCATAGCGATAATAGTAATAGTTATAGCGATAATAATAATAGTAATAAGGATAATAATAATAGTTATAGCGATAATAATAATAGTAATAAGGGAAGTAATAATAGTTATAAGGATAAAGACAAAAGTAATAGGGATAGTAATAATACAATAAGCATAATAATAACAGTCATAGCGATAATAATAATAGTTATAGCGATAATAATAATAGTAATAAGGATAATAATAATAGTTATAAGGATAAAGACAAGAGTAATAGGGATAGTAATAATAGAATAAGGATAATAATAACAGTCATAGCGATAATAATAATAGTAATGAGGATAATAATAATAGTTATAGTGCGAATAATAATAGTAATAAGGATAAACATAATAGTTATAGTGCTAATAATACTAGTAATAAGGATAATAATAACAGTTATAGCGATAATAATAATAGTAATGAGGGAAATAATAATAAATATCAGGATAAAGACAAGAGTAATAGGAATAGTAATAATAGGAGAAGTATAATAATAACAGTCATTGCGATAATAATAATAGTAGTAAGGATAATAATAATAGTTAAAGCGATAATAATAATAGTAATAAGCATAATAATAATAGTTATAAGAATAGAGACAAGAGTAATAGGGATAGTAATAGTAGAATAAGCATAATAATAACAGTCATTGCGATAATAATAATAGTAATAAGGATAATAATAATAGTTATAGTACTAGTAATAATAGTAATAAGGATAATAATAATAGTTATAGCGATAATAATAATAGTAATAAGGATAATAATAATAGTTATAGTGCGAATAATAATAGTAATAAGCATAATAATAATAGTTATAAGGATAGAGACAAGAGTAATAGGGATAGTAATAATAGAATAAGGATAATAATAACAGTCATAGCGATAATAATAATAATAGCTATAGTGCTAATAATAATAGTAATAAGGATAATAATAACAGTTATAGCAATAATAATAATAGTATTAAGGATAATAATAATAGTTATAGTGCTAATAATAATAGTAATAAGCATAATAATAATAGTTATAAGGATAGAGACAAGAGTAATAGGGATAGTAATAATAGAATAAGGATAATAATAACAGTCATAGCGATAATAATAATAGTAATGAGGATAACAATAATAGTTATAGACATAATAATACTAGTAATAAGGATAATAATAACAGTTATAATGATAATAATAATAGTAATAAGGGAAATAATAATAGTTATAAGGATAAAGACAAGAGTAATAGGGATAGTAATAATAGAATAAGTATAATAATAACAGTCATAGCGATAATAATAATAGTAATAAGGATAATAATAATAGTTATAAGGATAAAGAGAAGAGTAATAGGGATAGTAATAATAGAATAAGGATAATAATAACAGTCATAGCGATAATAATAATAGTAGTAAGGATAATAATAATAGTTATAGCGATAATAATAATAGTAATAAGGATAATAATAATAGTTATAGCGATAATAATAATAGTAATAAGGATAATAATAATAGTTATGAGGATAAAGACAAGAGTAATAGGGATAGTAATAATAGAATAAGGATAATAATAACAGTCATAGCGATAATAATAATAGTAATGAGGATAATAATAATAGTTATAAGGATAGAGACAAGAGTAATAGGGATAGTAATAATAGAATAAGTATAATAATAACAGTCATAGCGATAATAATAATAGTAAT
The DNA here is from genome assembly GCA_945859555.1 of Megachile ligniseca. Taxonomy (NCBI): domain Eukaryota; kingdom Metazoa; phylum Arthropoda; class Insecta; order Hymenoptera; family Megachilidae; genus Megachile; species Megachile ligniseca. The sequence continues at coordinate 2,032 of CAMAOC010000423.1, forward strand.
AAGGATAATTATAATAGTTTTAGTGCTAATAATAATAGTAATAAGCATAACAATAATAGTTATAAGGATAAAGACAAGAGTAATAGGGATAGTAATAATAGAATAAGGATAATAATAACAGTCATAGCGATAATAATAATAGTAATGAGGATAACAATAATAGTTATAAGGATAAAGACAAGAGTAATAGGGATAGTAATAATAGAATAAGGATAATAATAACAGTCATAGCGATAATAATAATAGTAATGAGGATAACAATAATAGTTATAGAGATAATAATACTAGTAATAAGGATAATAATAACAGTTATAATGATAATAATAATAGTAATAAGGGAAATAATAATATTTATAAGGATAAAGACAAGAGTAATAGGGATAGTAATAATAGAATAAGTATAATAATAACAGTCATAGCGATAATAATAATAGTAATAAGGATAATAATAATAGTTATAAGGATAAAGAGAAGAGTAATAGGGATAGTAATAATAGAATAAGGATAATAATAACAGTCATAGCGATAATAATAATAGTAGTAAGGATAATAATAATAGTTATAGCGATAATAATAATAGTAATAAGGATAATAATAATAGTTATAAGGATAAAGAGAAGAGTAATAGGGATAGTAATAATAGAATAAGGATAATAATAATAGTTATAAGGATAAAGACAAGAGTAATAGGGATAGTAATAATAGAATAAGATAATAATAACAGTCAAAGCGATAATAATAATAGTAATGAGGATAATAATAATAGTTATAAGGATAGAGACAAGAGTAATAGGGATAGTAATAATAGAATAAGGATAATAATAACAGTCATAGCGATAATAATAATAATAGCTATAGTGCTAATAATAATAGTAATAAGGATAATAATAACAGTTATAGCAATAATAATAATAGTAATAAGGATAATAATAATAGTTATAGTGCGAATAATAATAGTAATAAGGATAATAATAATAGTTATAGCAATAATAATAATTGTAATAAGGGAAATAATAATAATTATCAGGATAAAGACAAGAGTAATAGGGATAGTAATAATAGAATAAGTATAATAATAACAGTCATAGCGATAATAATAATAGTAATAAGGATAATAATAATAGTTATAAGGATAATAATAATAGTTATAAGGATAATAATAATAGTTATAAGGATAAAGAGAAGAGTAATAGGGATAGCAATAATAGAATAAGGATAATAATAACAGTCATAGCGATAATAATAATAGTAGTAAGGATAATTATAATAGTTATAAGGATAGAGACAAGAGTAATAGGGATAGTAATAATAGAATAAGTATAATAATAACAGTCATAGCGATAATAATAATAGTAATAAGGATAATAATAATAGTTTTAGTGCTAATAATAATAGTAATAAGCATAATAATAATAGTTATAAGGATAGAGACAAGAGTAATAGGGATAGTAATAATAGAATAAGGATAACAATAACAGTCATAGCGATAATAATAATAGTAATGAGGATAACAATAATAGTTATAGAGTTAGTAATACTAGTAATAAGGATAATAATAACAGTTATAATGATAATAATAATAGTAATAAGGGAAATAATAATAGTTATAAGGATAAAGACAAGAGTAATTGGGATAGTAATAATAGAATAAGGATAATAATAACAGTCATAGCGATAATAATAATAGTAATAAGGATAATAATAATAGTTATAAGGATAAAGAGAAGAGTAATAGGGATAGTAATAATAGAATAAGGATAATAATAACAGTCATAGCGATAATAATAATAGTAGTAAGGATAATAATAATAGTTATAGCGATAATAATAATAGTAATAAGGATAATAATAATAGTTATGAGGATAATAATAATAGTTATAAGGATAAAGACAAGAGTAATAGGGATAGTAATAATAGAATAAGTATAATAATAACAGTCATAGCGATAATAATAATAGTAATAAGGATAATAATAATAGTTATAGTGCGAATAATAATAGTAATAAGGATAAACATAATAGTTATAGTGCTAATAATACTAGTAATAAGGATAATAATAACAGTTATAGCGATAATAATAATAGTAATGAGGGAAATAATAATAAATATCAGGATAAAGACAAGAGTAATAGGAATAGTAATAATAGGAGAAGTATAATAATAACAGTCATTGCGATAATAATAATAGTAGTAAGGATAATAATAATAGTTATAGCGATAATAATAATAGTAGTAAGGATAATAATAATAGTTATAGCGATAATAATAATAGTAATAAGCATAATAATAATAGTTATAAGAATAGAGACAAGAGTAATAGGGATAGTAATAGTAGAATGAGCGTAATAATAACAGTCATAGCGATAATAATAATAGTAATAAGGATAATAATAATAGTTATAGTACTAGTAATAATAGTAATAAGGATAATAATAATAGTTATAGCGATAATAATAATAGTAATAAGGATAATAGTAATAGTTATAGCGATAATAATAATAGTAATAAGGATAATAATAATAGTTATGAGGATAATAATAATAGTTATAAGGATAAAGACAAGAGTGATAGGGATAGTAATAATAGAATAAGTATAATAATAACAGTCATAGCGATAATAATAATAATAATAAGGATAATAATAATAGTTATAGTGCGAATAATAATAGTAATAAGGATAAACATAATAGTTATAGTGCTAATAATACTAGTAATAAGGATAATAATAACAGTTATAGCGATAATAATAATAGTAGTAAGGATAATAATAATACTTATAGCGATAATAATAATAGTAATAAGCATAATAATAATAGTTATAAGAATAGAGACAAGAGTAATAGGGATAGTAATAGTAGAATAAGCATAATAATAACAGTTATTGCGATAATAATAATAGTAATATGGATAATAATAATAGTTATAGTACTAGTAATAATAGTAATAAGGATAATAATAATAGTTATAGCGATAATAATAATAGTAATAAGGATAATAGTAATAGTTATAGCGATAATAATAATAGTAATAAGGATAATAATAATAGTTATGAGGATAATAATAATAGTTATAAGGATAAAGACAAGAGTGACAGGGATAGTAATAATAGAATAAGTATAATAATAGCAGTCATAGCGATAATAATAATAATAATAAGGATAATAATAATAGTTATAGTGCGAATAATAATAGTAATAAGGATAAACATAATAGTTATAGTGCTAATAATACTAGTAATAAGGATAATAATAACAGTTATAGCGATAATAATAATAGTAATGAGGGAAATAATAATAAATATCAGGATAAAGACAAGAGTAATAGGAATAGTAATAATAGGAGAAGTATAATAATAACAGTCATTGCGATAATAATAATAGTAGTAAGGATAATAATAATAGTTATAGCGATAATAATAATAGTAATAAGCATAATAATAATAGTTATAAGAATAGAGACAAGAGTAATAGGGATAGTAACAGTAGAATAAGCATAATAATAACAGTCATAGCGATAATAGTAATAGTTATAGCGATAATAATAATAGTAATAAGGATAATAATAATAGTTATAGCGATAATAATAATAGTAATAAGGGAAGTAATAATAGTTATAAGGATAAAGACAAAAGTAATAGGGATAGTAATAATACAATAAGCATAATAATAACAGTCATAGCGATAATAATAATAGTTATAGCGATAATAATAATAGTAATAAGGATAATAATAATAGTCATAGCGATAATAATAATAGTAATAAGGATAATAATAATAGTTATAAGGATAATAATAATAGTTATAAGGATAAAGAGAAGAGTAATAGGGATAGTAATAATAGAATAAGGATAATAATAACAGTCATAGCGATAATAATAATAGTAATAAGGATAATTATAATAGTTTTAGTGCTAATAATAATAGTAATAAGCATAACAATAAGAGTTATAAGGATAAAGAGAAGAGTAATAGGGATAGTAATAATAGAATAAGGATAATAATAACAGTCATAGCGATAATAATAATAGTAATGAGGATAACAATAATAGTTATAGAGATAATAATACTAGTAATAAGGATAATAATAACAGTTATAATGATAATAATAATAGTAATAATCGAAATAATAATAGTTATAAGGATAAAGACAAGAGTAATAGGGATAGTAATAATAGAATAAGTATAATAATAACAGTCATAGCGATAATAATAATAGTAATAAGGATAATAATAATAGTTATAAGGATAAAGAGAAGAGTAATAGGGATAGTAATAATAGAATAAGGATAATAATAACAGTCATAGCGATAATAATAATAGTAGTAAGGATAATAATAATAGTTATAGCGATAATAATAATAGTAATAAGGATAATAATAATAGTTATAAGGATAAAGAGAAGAGTAATAGGGATAGTAATAATAGAATAAGGATAATAATAATAGTTATAAGGATAAAGACAAGAGTAATAGGGATAGTAATAATAGAATAAGGATAATAATAACAGTCAAAGCGATAATAATAATAGTAATGAGGATAATAATAATAGTTATAAGGATAGAGACAAGAGTAATAGGGATAGTAATAATAGAATAAGGATAATAATAACAGTCATAGCGATAATAATAATAGTAATGAGGATAACAATAATAGTTATAGAGTTAGTAATACTAGTAATAAGGATAATAATAACAGTTATAATGATAATAATAATAGTACTAAGGGAAATAATAATAGTTATAAGGATAAAGACAAGAGTAATTGGGATAGTAATAATAGAATAAGTATAATAATAACAGTCATAGCGATAATAATAATAGTAATAAGGATAATAATAATAGTTATAAGGATAAAGAGAAGAGTAATAGGGATAGTAATAATAGAATAAGGATAATAATAACAGTCATAGCGATAATAATAATAGTAGTAAGGATAATAATAATAGTTATAGCGATAATAATAATAGTAATAAGCATAATAATAATAGTTATAAGAATAGAGACAAGAGTAATAGGGATAGTAATAGTAGAATAAGCGTAATAATAACAGTCATAGCGATAATAATAATAGTAATGAGGATAATAATAATAGTTATAGTACTAGTAATAATAGTAATAAGGATAATAATAATAGTTATAGTGCGAATAATAATAGTAATAAGGATAAACATAATAGTTATAGTGCTAATAATACTAGTAATAAGGATAATAATAACAGTTATAGCGATAATAATAATAGTAATGAGGGAAATAATAATAAATATCAGGATAAAGACAAGAGTAATAGGAATAGTAATAATAGGAGAAGTATAATAATAACAGTCATTGCGATAATAATAATAGTAGTAAGGATAATAATAATAGTTATAGCGATAATAATAATAGTAGTAAGGATAATAATAATAGTTATAGCGATAATAATAATAGTAATAAGCATAATAATAATAGTTATAAGAATAGAGACAAGAGCAATAGTAATAGTAATAGTAGAATAAGCGTAATAATAACAGTCATAGCGATAATAATAATAGTAATAAGGATAATAATAATAGTTATAGTACTAGTAATAATAGTAATAAGGATAATAATAATAGTTATAGCGATAATAATAATAGTAATAAGGATAATAATAATAGTTATAGTGCGAATAATAATAGTAATAAGCATAATAATAATAGTTATAAGGATAGAGACAAGAGTAATAGGGATAGTAATAATAGAATAAGGATAATAATAACAGTCATAGCGATAATAATAATAATAGCTATAGTGCTAATAATAATAGTAATAAGGATAATAATAACAGTTATAGCAATAATAATAATAGTAATAAGGATAATAATAATAGTTATAGTGCGAATAATAATAGTAATAAGGATAATAATAATAGTTATAGCCATAATAATAATTGTAATAAGGGAAATAATAATAATTATCAGGATAAAGACAAGAGTAATAGGGATAGTAGTAATAGAATAAGTATAATAATAACAGGCATAGCGATAATAATAATAGTAATACGGATAATAATAATAGTTATAAGGATAACAATAATAGTTGTAAGGATAAAGAGAAGAGTAATATGGATAGTAATAATAGAATAAGGATAATAATAACAGTCATTGCGATAATAATAATAGTAATAAGTATAATAATAATAGTTATAGCGATAATAATAATAGTAATAAGGATAATAATAATAGTTATGAGGATAAAGACAAGAGTAATAGGGATAGTAATAATAGAATAAGGATAATAATAACAGTCATAGCGATAATAATAATAGTAATGAGGATAATAATAATAGTTATAAGGATAGAGACAAGAGTAATAGGTATAGTAATAATAGAATAAGTATAATAATAACAGTCATAGCGATAATAATAATAGTAATGAGGATAATAATAATAGTTATAAGGATAGAGACAAGAGTAATAGGGATAGTAATAATAGAATAAGGATAATAATAACAGTCATAGCGATAATAATAATAGTAATGAGGATAACAATAATAGTTATAGAGTTAGTAATACTAGTAATAAGGATAATAATAACAGTTATAATGATAATAATAATAGTAATAAGGGAAATAATAATAGTTATAAGGATAAAGACAAGAGTAATTGGGATAGTAATAATAGAATAAGTATAATAATAACAGTCATAGCGATAATAATAATAGTAATAAGGATAATAATAATAGAATAAGGATAATAATAACAGTCATAGCGATAATAATAATAGTAGTAAGGATAATAATAATAGTTATAGCGATAATAATAATAGTAATAAGCATAATAATAATAGTTATAAGAATAGAGACAAGAGTAATAGGGATAGTAATAGTAGAATAAGCGAAATAATAACAGTCATAGCGATAATAATAATAGTAATGAGGATAATAATAATAGTTATAGTACTAGTAATAATAGTAATAAGGATAATAATAATAGTTATAGTGCGAATAATAATAGTAATAAGGATAAACATAATAGTTATAGTGCTAATAATACTAGTAATAATAATAATAATAACAGTTATAGCGATAATAATAATAGTAATGAGGGAAATAATAATAAATATCAGGATAAAGACAAGAGTAATAGGAATAGTAATAATAGGAGAAGTATAATAATAACAGTCATTGCGATAATAATAATAGTAGTAAGGATAATAATAATAGTTATAGCGATAATAATAATAGTAGTAAGGATAATAATAATAGTTATAGCGATAATAATAATAGTAATAAGCATAATAATAATAGTTATAAGAATAGAGACAAGAGTAATAGGGATAGTAATAGTAGAATAAGCGTAATAATAACAGTCATAGCGATAATAATAATAGTAATAAGGATAATAATAATAGTTATAGTACTAGTAATAATAGTAATAAGGATAATAATAATAGTTATAGCGATAATAATAATAGTAATAAGGATAATAATAATAGTTATAGTGCGAATAATAATAGTAACAAGCATAATAATAATAGTTATAAGGATAGAGACAAGAGTAATAGGGATAGTAATAATAGAATAAGGATAATAATAACAGTCATAGCGATAATAATAATAATAGCTATAGTGCTAATAATAATAGTAATAAGGATAATAATAACAGTTATAGCAATAATAATAATAGTAATAAGGATAATAATAATAGTTATAGTGCGAATAATAATAGTAATAAGGATAATAATAATAGTTATAGCCATAATAATAATTGTAATAAGGGAAATAATAATAATTATCAGGATAAAGACAAGAGTAATAGGGATAGTAATAATAGAATAAGTATAATAATAACAGTCATAGCGATAATAATAATAGTAATACGGATAATAATAATAGTTATAAGGATAACAATAATAGTTATAAGGATAAAGAGAAGAGTAATATGGATAGTAATAGTAGAATAAGGATAATAATAACAGTCATAGCGATAATAATAATAGTAGTAAGGATAATTATAATAGTTATAAGGATAGAGACAAGAGTAATAGGGATAGTAATAATAGAATAAGTATAATAATAACAGTCATAGCGATAATAATAATAGTAATGAGGATAACAATAATAGTTATAGAGTTAGTAATACTAGTAATAAGGATAATAATAACAGTTATAATGATAATAATAATAGTAATAAGGGAAATAATAATAGTTATAAGGATAAAGACAAGAGTAATTGGGATAGTAATAATAGAATAAGTATAATAATAACAGTCATAGCGATAATAATAATAGTAATAAGGATAATAATAATAGTTATAAGGATAATAATAATAGTTATAAGGATAAAGAGAAGAGTAATAGGGATAGTAATAATAGAATAAGGATAATAATAACAGTCATTGCGATAATAATAATAGTAATAAGTATAATAATAATAGTTATAGCGATAATAATAATAGTAATAAGGATAATAATAATAGTTATGAGGATAAAGACAAGAGTAATATTGATAGTAATAATAGAATAAGGATAATAATAACAGTCATAGCGATAATAATAATAGTAATGAGGATAATAATAATAGTTATAAGGATAGAGACAAGAGTAATAGGTATAGTAATAATAGAATAAGTATAATAATAACAGTCATAGCGATAATAATAATAGTAATGAGGATAATAATAATAGTTATAAGGATAGAGACAAGAGTAATAGGGATAGTAATAATAGAATAAGGATAATAATAACAGTCATAGCGATAATAATAATAGTAATGAGGATAACAATAATAGTTATAGAGTTAGTAATACTAGTAATAAGGATAATAATAACAGTTATAATGATAATAATAATAGTAATAAGGGAAATAATAATAGTTATAAGGATAAAGACAAGAGTAATTGGGATAGTAATAATAGAATAAGTATAATAATAACAGTCATAGCGATAATAATAATAGTAATAAGGATAATAATAATAGTTATAGCGCTAATAATAATAGTAATAAGGATAAACATAATAGTTATAGTGCTAATAATACTTGTAATAAGGATAATAATAACAGTTATAGCGATAATAATAATTGTAATATGGGAAATAATAATAGTTATAAGGATAAAGACAAGAGTAATAGGGATAGTAATAATAGAATAAGTATAATAATAACAGTCATAGCGATAATAATAATAGTAATAAGGATAATAATAATAGTTATAAGGATAGTAATAATAGTTATAAGGATAAAGACAAGAGTAATAGGGATATTAATAATAGAATAACGATAATAATAACAGTCATAGCGATATTAATAATCGTAGTAAGGATAATAATAATAGTTATAAGGATAAAGACAAGAGTAATAGGGATAGTAATAATAGAATAAGTATAATAATAACAGTCATAGCGATAATAATAATAGCAATAAGGATAATAATAATAGATATAGTGCTAATAATAATAGTAATAAGCATAATAATAACAGTTATAGCAATAATAATAATAGTAATAAGGATAAACATAATAGTTATAGTGCTAGTAATAATAGTGATAAGGATAATAATAATAGTTATAGCGATAATAATAATAGTAATAAGGATAATAATAATAGTTATAGTGCTAGTAATAATAGTAATAAGGATAATAATAATAGTTATAGTGCTAATAATAATAGTAATAAGCATAATAATAATAGTTATAAGGATAAACACAAGAGTAATAGGGATAGTAATAATAGAATAAGGATAATAATAACAGTCATAGCGATAATAATAATAGTAATGAGGATAACAATAATAGTTATAGAGATAATAATAATAGTAATAAGGATAATAATAATAGCTATAAGGATAAAGACAAGTGTTTTAGGGATAGTAATAATAGAATAAGTATAATAATAACAGTCATAGCGATAATAATAATAGTTATAGTGCTAATAATAATAGTAATAAGCATAATAATAATAGTTATAAGGATAGAGACAGGAATAATAGGGATAGTCATAATAGAATAAGGATAATAATAACAGTCATAGCGATAATAAAAATAGTAATAAGGATAATAATAATAGTCATAACGATAATAATAATAGTTATAGCGATAATAATAATAGTAATAAGGATAATAATAATAGTTATAAGGATAAAGACAAGAGTAATAGGGATAGTAATAATACAATAAGGATAATAATAACAGTCATAGCGATAATAATAATAGTAATAAGCATAATAATAATAGTTATAAGAATAGAGACAAGAGTAATAGGGATAGTAATAGTAGAATAAGCATAATAATAACAGTCATAGCGATAATAATAATAGTAATAAGGATAATAATAATAATTATAGTGCTAGTAATAATAGTAATAAGGACAATAATAATAGTTATAGCGATAATAATAATAGTAATAAGGATAATAATAATAGTTATAGTGCGAATAATAATAGTAATAAGGATAAACATAATAGTTATAGTGCTAATAATACTAGTAATAAGGATAATAATAATAGTTATAGCGATAATAATAATAGTAATAAGGGAAATAATAATAGTTATAAGGATAAAGACAAAAGTAATACTGATAGTAATAATACAATAAGCATAGTAATAACAGTCATAGCGATAATAATAATAGTTATAGCGATAATAATAATAGTAATAAGGATAATAATAATATTTATAGCGATAATAATAATAGTAATAAGGATAAACATAATAGTTATAGTGCTAGTAATAATAGTGATAAGGATAATAATAATAGTTATAGCGATAATAATAACAGTAATAAGGATAATAATAATAGCTATAAGGATAGAGACAAGAGTAATAGGGATAGTGATAGTAGAATAAGGATAATAATAACAGTCATAGCGATATTAATAGTAATAAGGATAATAATAATAGTTATAGCGATAATAATAATAGTAATAAGGATAATAATAATAGTTATAGCGATAATAATAATAGTAATAAGGGAAGTAATAATAGTTATAAGGATAAAGCCAAAAGTAATAGGGATAGTAATAATACAATAAGCATAATAATAACAGTCATAGCGATAATAATAATAGTTATAGCGATAATAATAATAGTAATAAGGATAATAATAATAGTTATAAGGATAAGGACAAGAGTAATAGGGATAGTAATAATAGAATAAGGATAATAATAACAGTCATAGCGATAATAATAATAGTAATGAAGATAATAGTAATAGTTACAGCGATAATAATAATACTGACAAGGATAATAATAATAGTTATAAGGATAAAGACAAGAGCAATAGATATAGTAATAATAGAATAAGGATAATAATAACAGTCATAGCGATAATAATAATAGTAATAAGGATAATAATAATAGTTATAGTGCTAATAATAATAGTAATAAGCATAATAATAATAGTTATAAGGATAGAGACAAGAGTAATAGGGATAGTAATAATAGAATAAGGATAATAATAACAGTCATAGCGATAATAATAATAGTAATGAGGATAACAATAATAGTTATAGAGATAATAATACTAGTAATAAGGATAATAATAACAGTTATAATGATAATAATAATAGTAATAAGGGAAATAATAATAGTTATAAGGATAAAGACAAGAGTAATAGGGATAGTAATAATAGAATAAGTATAATAATAACAGTCATAGCGTTAATAATAATAGTAATAAGGATAATAATAATAGTTATAAGGATAATAATAATAGTTATAAGGATAAAGAGAAGAGTAATAGGGATAGTAATAGTAGAATAAGCATAATAATAACAGTCATTGCGATAATAATGATAGTAATAAGGATAATAATAATAGTTATAGCGATAATAATAATAGTAATAAGGATAATAATAATAGTTATAAGGATAAAGACAAGAATAATAGGGATAGTAATAATAGAATAAGGATAATAATAACAGTCATAGCGATAATAATAATAGTAATGAGGATAATAATAATAGTTATAAGGATAGAGACAAGAGTAATAGGGATAGTAATAATAGAATAAGTATAATAATAACAGTCATAGCGATAATAATAATAGTAATAAGGATAATAATAATAGTTATAAGGATAATAATAATAGTTATAAGGATAAAGAGAAGAGTAATAGGGATAGTAATAGTAGAATAAGCATAATAATAACAGTCATTGCGATAATAATGATAGTAATAAGGATAATAATAATAGTTATAGCGATAATAATAATAGTAATAAGGATAATAATAATAGTTATAAGGATAAAGACAAGAATAATAGGGATAGTAATAATAGAATAAGGATAATAATAACAGTCATAGCGATAATAATAATAGTAATGAGGATAATAATAATAGTTATAAGGATGGAGACAAGAGTAATAGGGATAGTAATAATAGAATAAGTATAATAATAACAGTCATAGCGATAATAATAATAGTAATAAGGATAATAATAATAGTTATAAGGATAAAGAGAAGAGTAATAGGGATAGTAATAATAGAATAAGGATAATTATAACAGTCATAGCGATAATAATAATAGTCATAGCGATAATAATAATAGTAATAAGGATAATAATAATAGTTATAAGGATAAAGAGAAGAGTAATAGGGATAGTAATAATAGAATAAGGATAATAATAACAGTCATAGCGATAATAATAATAGTAATGAGGATAACAATAATAGTTATAGAGATAATAATACTAGTAATAAGGATAATAATAACAGTTATAATGATAATAATAATAGTAATAAGGGAAATAATAATAGTTATAAGGATAAAGACACGAGTAATATTGATAGTAATAATAGAATAAGGATAATAATAACAGTCATAGCGATAATAATAATAGTAGTAAGGATAATAATAATAGTTATAGCGATAATAATAATAGTAATAAGCATAATAATAATAGTTATAAGAATAGAGACAAGAGTAATAGGGATAGTAATAGTAGAATAAGCATAATAATAACAGTCATAGCGATAATAATAATAGTAATAAGGATAATAATAATAGTTATAGTGCTAGTAATAATAGTAATAAGGATAATAATAATAGTTATAGCGATAATAATAATAGTAATAAGGATAATAATAATAGTTATAGTGCGAATAATAATAGTAATAAGGATAATAATAATAGTTATAGTGCGAATAATAATAGTAATAAGGATAAACATAATAGTTATAGTGCTAATAATACTAGTAATAAGGATAAAGACAAAAGTAATAGGGATAGTAATAATACAATAAGCATAATAATAACAGTCATAGCGATAATAATAATAGTTATAGCGATAATAATAATAGTAATAAGGATAATAATAATAGTTATAAGGATAAAGACAAGAGTAATAGGGATAGTAATAATAGAATAAGTATAATAATAACAGTCATAGCGATAATAATAATAGTAATAAGGATAATAATAATAGTTATAAGGATAATAATAATAGTTATAAGGATAAAGAGAAGAGTAATAGGGATAGTAATAATAGAATAAGGATAATTATAACAGTCATAGCGATAATAATAATAGTCATAGCGATAATAATAATAGTAATAAGGATAATAATAATAGTTATAAGGATAAAGAGAAGAGTAATAGGGATAGTAATAATAGAATAAGGAAAATAATAACAGTCATAGCGATAATAATAACAGTTATAGCGATAATAATAATAGTTATAGTGCGAATAATAATAGTAATAAGGATAAACATAATAGTTATAGTGCTAATAATACTAGTAATAAGGATAATAATAATAGTTATAGCGATAATAATAATAGTAATAAGGGAAGTAATAATAGTTATAAGGATAAAGACAAAAGTAATAGGGATAGTAATAATACAATAAGCATAATAATAACAGTCATAGCGATAATAATAATAGTAATGAGGATAACAATAATAGTTATAGAGATAATAATACTAGTAATAAGGATAATAATAACAGTTATAATGATAATAATAATAGTAATAAGGGAAATAATAATAGTTATAAGGATAAAGACAAGAGTAATAGGGATAGTAATAATAGAATAAGGATAATAATAACAGTCATAGCGATAATAATAACAGTAGTAAGGATAATAATAATAGTTATAGCGATAATAATAATAGTAATAAGCATAATAATAATAGTTATAAGAATAGAGACAAGAGTAATAGGGATAGTAATAGTAGAATAAGCATAATAATAACAGTCATAGCGATAATAATAATAGTAATAAGGATAATAATAATAGTTATAGTGCTAGTAATAATAGAATAAGGATAATAATAACAGTCATAGCGATAATAATAATAGTAATAAGGATAATAATAATAGTTTTAGTGCTAATAATAATAGTAATAAGCATAATTATAACAGTTATAAGGGTAGAGACAAGAGTAATAGGGATCGTAATAATAGAATAAGGATAATAATAACAGTCATAGCGATAATAATAATAGTAATGAGGATAACAATAATAGTTATAGAGATAATAATACTAGTAATAAGGATAATAATAACAGTTATAATGATAATAATAATAGTAATAAGGGAAATAATAATAGTTATAAGGATAAAGACAAGAGTAATAGGGATAGTAATAATAGAATAAGTATAATAATAACAGTCATAGCGATAATAATAATAGTAATAAGGATAATAATAATAGTTATAAGGATAATAATAATAGTTATAAGGATAAAGAGAAGAGTAATAGGGATAGTAATAATAGAATAAGGATAGTAATAACAGTCATAGCGGTAATAATAATAGTAGTAAGGATAATAATAATAGTTATAGCGATAATAATAATAGTAATAAGGGCAATAATAATAGTTATAAGGATAATAATAATAGTTATAAGGATAAAGAGAAGAGTAATAGGGATAGTAATAATAGAATAAGGATAATAATAACAGTCATTGCGATAATAATAATAGTAATAAGGATAATAATAATAGTTATAGCGATAATAATAATAGTAATAAGGATAATAATAATAGTTATGAGGATAAAGACAAGAGTAATAGGGATAGTAATAATAGAATAAGGATAATAATAACAGTCATAGCGATAATAATAATAGTAATAAGGATAGAGACAAGAGTAATAGGGATAGTAATAGTAGAATAAGGATAATAATAACAGTCATAGCGATAATAATAGTAATAAGGATAATAATAATAGTTATAGCGATAATAATAATAGTAATAAGTATAAACATAATAGTTATAGTGCTAGTAATAATAGTGATAAGGATAATAATAATAGTTATAGCGATAATAATAATAGTAATAAGGATAATAATAATAGCTATAAGGATAGAGACAAGAGTAATAGGGATAGTGATAGTAGAATAAGGATAATAATAACAGTCATAGCGATATTAATAGTAATAAGGATAATAATAATAGCTATAGCGATAATAATAATAATAATAATAAGGGAAATAATAATAGAATAAGGATAATAATAACAGTCATAGCGATAATAATAATAGTTATAGCGATAATAATATTAGTAATAAGGATAATAATAATAGTTATAAGGATAAAGACAAGAGTAATAGGGATATTAATAATAAAATAAGGATAATAATAACAGTCATAGCGATAATAATAATAGTATTAAGGATAATAATAATAGTTATAGTGCTAATAATAATAGTAATAAGCATAATAATAATAGTTATAAGGATAGAGACAAGAGTAATAGGGATAGTAATAATAGAATAAGGATAATAATAACAGTCATAGCGATAATAATAATAGTAATGAGGATAACAATAATAGTTATAGAGATAATAATACTAGTAATAAGGATAATAATAACAGTTATAATGATAATAATAATAGTAATAAGGGAAATAATAATAGTTATAAGGATAAAGACACGAGTAATATTGATAGTAATAATAGAATAAGGATAATAATAACAGTCATAGCGATAATAATAATAGTAGTAAGGATAATAATAATAGTTATAGCGATAATAATAATAGTAATAAGCATAATAATAATAGTTATAAGAATAGAGACAAGAGTAATAGGGATAGTAATAGTAGAATAAGCATAATAATAACAGTCATAGCGATAATAATAATAGTAATAAGGATAATAATAATAGTTATAGTGCTAGTAATAATAGTAATAAGGATAATAATAATAGTTATAGCGATAATAATAATAGTAATAAGGATAATAATAATAGTTATAGTGCGAATAATAATAGTAATAAGGATAAACATAATAGTTATAGTGCTAATAATACTAGTAATAAGGATAATAATAATAGTTATAGCGATAATAATAATAGTAATAAGGGAAGTAATAATAGTTATAAGGATAAAGACAAAAGTAATAGGGATAGTAATAATACAATAAGCATAATAATAACAGTCATAGCGATAATAATAATAGTTATAGCGATAATATAAATAGTAATAAGGATGATAATAATAGTTATAAGGATAAAGACAAGAGTAATAGGGATAGTAATAATAGAATAAGGATAATAATAACAGTCATAGCGATAATAATAATAGTAATGAGGATAATAATAAAAGTTATAGCGATAATAATAATACTGACAAGGATAATAATAATAGTTATAAGGATAAAGACAAGAGTAATAGGGATATTAATAATAAAATAAGGATAATAATAACAGTCATAGCGATAATAATAATAGTAATAAGGATAATAATAATAGTTATAAGGATAAAGACAAGAGTAATAGGGATAGTAATAATAGAATAAGGATAATAATAACAGTCATAGCGATAATAATAATAGTAATGAGGATAATAATAATAGTTATAGCGATAATAATAATACTGACAAGGATAATAATAATAGTTATAAGGATAAAGACAAGAGCAATAGAGATAGTAATAATAGAATGAGGATAATAATAACAGTCATAGCGATAATAATAATAGTAATAAGGATAATAATAATAGTTATAGTGCTAATAATAATAGTAATAAGCATAATAATAATAGTTATAAGGATAGAGACAAGAGTAATAGGGATAGTAATAATAGAATAAGGATAATAATAACAGTCATAGCGATAATAATAATAGTAATGAGGATAACAATAATAGTTATAGAGATAATAATACTAGTAATAAGGATAATAATAACAGTTATAATGATAATAATAATAGTAATAAGGGAAATAATAATAGTTATAAGGATAAAGACAAGAGTAATAGGGATAGTAATAATAGAATAAGGATAATAATAACAGTCATAGCGATAATAATAATAGTAGTAAGGATAATAATAATAGTTATAGCGATAATAATAATAGTAATAAGCATAATAATAATAGTTATAAGAATAGAAACAAGAGTAATAGGGATAGTAATAGTAGAATAAGCATAATAATAACAGTCATAGCGATAATAATAATAGTAATAAGGATAATAATAATAGTTATAGTGCTAGTAATAATAGAATAAGGATAATAATAACAGTCATAGCGATAATAATAATAATAGCTATAGTGCTAATAATAATAGTAATAAGGATAATAATAACAGTTATAGCAATAATAATAAAAGTAATAAGGATAATAATAATAGTTATAGTGCGAATAATAATAGTAATAAGGATAATAATAATAGTTATAGCGATAATAATAATTGTAATAAGGGAAATAATAATAATTATCAGGATAAAGACAAGAGTAATAGGGATAGTAATAATAGAATAAGTATAATAATAACAGTCATAGCGATAATAATAATAGTAATGAGGATAATAATAATAGTAATAAGCATAGAGACAAGAGTAATAGGGATAGTAATAATAGAATAAGTATAATAATAACAGTCATAGCGATAATAATAATAGTAATAAGGATAATAATAATAGTTTTAGTGCTAATAATAATAGTAATAAGCATAATAATAATAGTTATAAGGATAGAGACAAGAGTAATAGGGATAGTAATAATAGAATAAGGATAATAATAACAGTCATAGCGGTAATAATAATAGTAATGAGGATAACAATAATAGTTATAGAGATAATAATACTAGTAATAAGGATAATAATAACAGTTATAATGATAATAATAATAGTAATAAGGGAAATAATAATAGTTATAAGGATAAAGACAAGAGTAATAGGGATAGTAATAATAGAATAAGTATAATAATAACAGTCATAGCGATAATAATAATAGTAATAAGGATAATAATAATAGTTATAAGGATAATAATAATAGTTATAAGGATAAAGAGAAGAGTAATAGGGATAGTAATAATAGAATAAGGATAGTAATAACAGTCATAGCGATAATAATAATAGTAGTAAGGATAATAATAATAGTTATAGCGATAATAATAATAGTAATAAGGGTAATAATAATAGTTATAAGGATAATAATAATAGTTATAAGGATAAAGAGAAGAGTAATAGGGATAGTAATAATAGAATAAGGATAATAATAACAGTCATTGCGATAATAATAATAGTAATAAGGATAATAATAATAGTTATAGCGATAATAATAATAGTAATGAGGATAATAATAATAGTTATAAGGATAGAGACAAGAGTAATAGGGATAGTAATAATAGAATAAGTATAATAATAACAGTCATAGCGATAATAATAATAGTAATAAGGATAATAATAATAGTTATAGCGATAATAATAATAGTAATAAGGATAATAATAATAGCTATAAGGATAGAGACAAGAGTAATAGGGATAGTGATAGTAGAATAAGGATAATAATAACAGTCATAGCGATATTAATAGTAATAAGGATAATAATAATAGTTATAGCGATAATAATAATAATAATAAGGGAAATAATAATAGAATAAGGATAATAATAACAGTCATAGCGATAATAATAATAGTTATAGCGATAATAATATTAGTAATAAGGATAATAATAATAGTTATAAGGATAAAGACAAGAGCAATAGGGATATTAATAATAAAATAAGGATAATAATAACAGTCATAGCGATAATAATAATAGTATTAAGGATAATAATAATAGTTATAGTGCTAATAATAATAGTAATAAGCATAATAATAATAGTTATAAGGATAGAGACAAGAGTAATAGGGATAGTAATAATAGAATAAGGATAATAATAACAGTCATAGCGATAATAATAATAGTAATGAGGATAACAATAATAGTTATAGAGATAATAATACTAGTAATAAGGATAATAATAACAGTTATAATGATAATAATAATAGTAATAAGGGAAATAATAATAGTTATAAGGATAAAGACAAGAGTAATAGGGATAGCAATAATAGAATAAGTATAATAATAATAGTAATAAGGATAATAATAATAGTTATAGCGATAATAATAATAGTAATAAGGATAATAATAATAGTTATGAGGATAAAGACAAGAGTAATAGGGATAGTAATAATAGAATAAGGATAATAATAACAGTCATAGCGATAATAATAATAGTAATGAGGATAATAATAATAGTTATAAGGATAGAGACAAGAGTAATAGGGATAGTAATAATAGAATAAGTATAATAATAACAGTCATAGCGATAATAATAATAGTAATAAGGATAATAATAATAGTTATAAGGATAAAGAGAAGAGTAATAGGGATAGTAATAATAGAATAAGGATAATTATAACAGTCATAGCGATAATAATAATAGTAATAAGGATAATAATAATAGTTATAAGGATAAAGAGAAGAGTGATAGGGATAGTAATAATAGAATAAGGATAATAATAACAGTCATAGCGATAATAATAATAGTAATGAGGATAACAATAATAGTTATAGAGATAATAATACTAGTAATAAGGATAATAATAACAGTTATAATGATAATAATAATAGTAATAAGGGAAATAATAATAGTTATAGTGCGAATAATAATAGTAATAAGGATAAACATAATAGTTATAGTGCTAATAATACTAGTAATAAGGATGAAGACAAAAGTAATAGGGATAGTAATAATACAATAAGCATAATAATAACAGTCATAGCGATAATAATAATAGTTATAGCGATAATAATAATAGTAATAAGGATAATAATAATAGTTATAAGGATAATAATAATAGTTATAAGGATAAAGAGAAGAGTAATAGGGATAGTAATAATAGAATAAGGATAATTATAACAGTCATAGCGATAATAATAATAGTCATAGCGATAATAATAATAGTAATAAGGATAATAATAATAGTTATAAGGATAAAGAGAAGAGTAATATTGATAGTAATAATAGAATAAGGATAATAATAACAGTCATAGCGATAATAATAATAGTTATAGCGATAATAATAATAGTAGTAAGGATAATAATAATAGTTATAAGGATAGTAATAGTAGAATAAGGATAATAATAACAGTCATAGCGATAATAATAGTAATAAGGATAATAATAATAGTTATAGCGATAATAATAATAGTAATAAGGGAAATAATAATAGAATAAGGATAATAACAACAGTCATAGCGATAATAATAATATTTATAGCGATAATAATAATAGTAATAAGTATAAACATAATAGTTATAGTGCTAGTAATAATAGTGATAAGGATAATAATAATAGTTATAGCGATAATAATAATAGTAATACGGATAATAATAATAGCTATATGGATAGAGACAAGAGTAATAGGGATAGTGATAGTAGAATAAGGATAATAATAACAGTCATAGCGATATTAATAGTAATAAGGATAATAATAATAGTTATAGCGATAATAATAATAATAATAAGGGAAATAATAATAGAATAAGGATAATAATAACAGTCATAGCGATAATAATAATAGTAATAAGGATAATAATAATAGTTATAGTGCTAGTAATAATAGTAATAAGGATAATAATAATAGTTATAGCGATAATAATAATAGTAATAAGGATAATAATAATAGCTATAAGGATAGAGACAAGAGTAATAGGGATAGTGATAGTAGAATAAGGATAATAATAACAGTCATAGCGATATTAATAGTAATAAGGATAATAATAATAGTTATAGCGATAATAATAATAATAATAAGGGAAATAATAATAGAATAAGGATAATAATAACAGTCATAGCGATAATAATAATAGTTATAGCGATAATAATATTAGTAATAAGGATAATAATAATAGTTATAAGGATAAAGACAAGAGCAATAGGGATATTAATAATAAAATAAGGATAATAATAACAGTCATAGCGATAATAATAATAGTATTAAGGATAATAATAATAGTTATAGTGCTAATAATAATAGTAATAAGCATAATAATAATAGTTATAAGGATAGAGACAAGAGTAATAGGGATAGTAATAATAGAATAAGGATAATAATAACAGTCATAGCGATAATAATAATAGTAATGAGGATAACAATAATAGTTATAGAGATAATAATACTAGTAATAAGGATAATAATAACAGTTATAATGATAATAATAATAGTAATAAGGGAAATAATAATAGTTATAAGGATAAAGACAAGAGTAATAGGGATAGTAATAATAGAATAAGGATAATAATAACAGTCATAGCGATAATAATAATAGTAGTAAGGA
The DNA here is from genome assembly GCA_945859555.1 of Megachile ligniseca. Classification (NCBI taxonomy): domain Eukaryota; kingdom Metazoa; phylum Arthropoda; class Insecta; order Hymenoptera; family Megachilidae; genus Megachile; species Megachile ligniseca. The sequence goes on from CAMAOC010000423.1 coordinate 23,544, forward strand.
TAATAATAATAGTTATAGCGATAATAATAATAGTAATAAGCATAATAATAATAGTTATAAGAATAGAGACAAGAGTAATAGGGATAGTAATAGTAGAATAAGCATAATAATAACAGTCATAGCGATAATAATAATAGTAATAAGGATAATAATAATAGTTATAGTGCTAGTAATAATAGTAATAAGGATAATAATAATAGTTATAGCGATAATAATAATAGTAATAAGGATAATAATAATAGTTATAGTGCGAATAATAATAGTAATAAGGATAAACATAATAGTTATAGTGCTAATAATACTAGTAATAAGGATAATAATAATAGTCATAGAGATAATAATAATAGTAATAAGGGAAGTAATAATAGTTATAGTGCTAGTAATAATAGTAATAAGGATAATAATAATAGTTATAGCGATAATAATAATAGTAATAAGGATAATAATAATAGTTATAGTGCGAATAATAATAGTAATAAGGATAAACATAATAGTTATAGTGCTAATAATACTAGTAATAAGGATAATAATAATAGTTATAGCGATAATAATATTAGTAATAAGGATAATAATAATAGTTATAAGGATAAAGACAAGAGTAATAGGGATAGTAATAATAGAATAAGGATAATAATAACAGTCATAGCGATAATAATAGTAATAAGGATAATAATAATAGTTATAGCGATAATAATAATAGTAATAAGGGAAATAATAATAGAATAAGGATAATAATAACAGTCATAGCGATAATAATAATATTTATAGCGATAATAATAATAGTAATAAGTATAAACATAATAGTTATAGTGCTAGTAATAATAGTGATAAGGATAATAATAATAGTTATAGCGATAATAATAATAGTAATAAGGATAATAATAATAGCTATATGGATAGAGACAAGAGTAATAGGGATAGTGATAGTAGAATAAGGATAATAATAACAGTCATAGCGATATTAATAGTAATAAGGATAATAATAATAGTTATAGCGATAATAATAATAATAATAAGGGAAATAATAATAGAATAAGGATAATAATAACAGTCATAGCGATAATAATAATAGTAATAAGGATAATAATAATAGTTATAGTGCTAGTAATAATAGTAATAAGGATAATAATAATAGTTATAGCGATAATAATAATAGTAATAAGGATAATAATAATAGCTATAAGGATAGAGACAAGAGTAATAGGGATAGTGATAGTAGAATAAGGATAATAATAACAGTCATAGCGATATTAATAGTAATAAGGATAATAATAATAGTTATAGCGATAATAATAATAATAATAAGGGAAATAATAATAGAATAAGGATAATAATAACAGTCATAGCGATAATAATAATAGTTATAGCGATAATAATATTAGTAATAAGGATAATAATAATAGTTATAAGGATAAAGACAAGAGCAATAGGGATATTAATAATAAAATAAGGATAATAATAACAGTCATAGCGATAATAATAATAGTATTAAGGATAATAATAATAGTTATAGTGCTAATAATAATAGTAATAAGCATAATAATAATAGTTATAAGGATAGAGACAAGAGTAATAGGGATAGTAATAATAGAATAAGGATAATAATAACAGTCATAGCGATAATAATAATAGTAATGAGGATAACAATAATAGTTATAGAGATAATAATACTAGTAATAAGGATAATAATAACAGTTATAATGATAATAATAATAGTAATAAGGGAAATAATAATAGTTATAAGGATAAAGACAAGAGTAATAGGGATAGTAATAATAGAATAAGGATAATAATAACAGTCATAGCGATAATAATAATAGTAGTAAGGATAATAATAATAGTTATAGCGATAATAATAATAGTAATAAGCATAATAATAATAGTTATAAGAATAGAGACAAGAGTAATAGGGATAGTAATAGTAGAATAAGCATAATAATAACAGTCATAGCGATAATAATAATAGTAATAAGGATAATAATAATAGTTATAGTGCTAGTAATAATAGTAATAAGGATAATAATAATAGTTATAGCGATAATAATAATAGTAATAAGGATAATAATAATAGTTATAGTGCGAATAATAATAGTAATAAGGATAAACATAATAGTTATAGTGCTAATAATACTAGTAATAAGGATAATAATAATAGTCATAGCGATAATAATAATAGTAATAAGGGAAGTAATAATAGTTATAGTGCTAGTAATAATAGTAATAAGGATAATAATAATAGTTATAGCGATAATAATAATAGTAATAAGGATAATAATAATAGTTATAGTGCGAATAATAATAGTAATAAGGATAAACATAATAGTTATAGTGCTAATAATACTAGTAATAAGGATAATAATAATAGTTATAGCGATAATAATATTAGTAATAAGGATAATAATAATAGTTATAAGGATAAAGACAAGAGTAATAGGGATAGTAATAATAGAATAAGGATAATTATAACAGTCATAGCGATAATAATAATAGTAATAAGGATAATAATAATAGTTATAAGGATAAAGAGAAGAGTGATAGGGATAGTAATAATAGAATAAGGATAATAATAACAGTCATAGCGATAATAATAGTAATAAGGATAATAATAATAGTTATAAGGATAATAATAATAGTTATAAGGATAAAGAGAAGAGTAATAGGGATAGTAATAATAGAATAAGGATAATTATAACAGTCATAGCGATAATAATAATAGTCATAGCGATAATAATAATAGTAATAAGGATAATAATAATAGTTATAAGGATAAAGAGAAGAGTAATATTGATAGTAATAATAGAATAAGGATAATAATAACAGTCATAGCGATAATAATAATAGTTATAGCGATAATAATAATAGTAGTAAGGATAATAATAATAGTTATAAGGATAGTAATAGTAGAATAAGGATAATAATAACAGTCATAGCGATAATAATAGTAATAAGGATAATAATAATAGTTATAGCGATAATAATAATAGTAATAAGGGAAATAATAATAGAATAAGGATAATAATAACAGTCATAGCGATAATAATAATATTTATAGCGATAATAATAATAGTAATAAGTATAAACATAATAGTTATAGTGCTAGTAATAATAGTGATAAGGATAATAATAATAGTTATAGCGATAATAATAATAGTAATAAGGATAATAATAATAGCTATATGGACAGAGACAAGAGTAATAGGGATAGTGATAGTAGAATAAGGATAATAATAACAGTCATAGCGATATTAATAGTAATAAGGATAATAATAATAGTTATAGCGATAATAATAATAATAATAAGGGAAATAATAATAGAATAAGGATAATAATAACAGTCATAGCGATAATAATAATAGTAATAAGGATAATAATAATAGTTATAGTGCTAGTAATAATAGTAATAAGGATAATAATAATAGTTATAGCGATAATAATAATAGTAATAAGGATAATAATAATAGCTATAAGGATAGAGACAAGAGTAATAGGGATAGTGATAGTAGAATAAGGATAATAATAACAGTCATAGCGATATTAATAGTAATAAGGATAATAATAATAGTTATAGCGATAATAATAATAATAATAAGGGAAATAATAATAGAATAAGGATAATAATAACAGTCATAGCGATAATAATAATAGTTATAGCGATAATAATATTAGTAATAAGGATAATAATAATAGTTATAAGGATAAAGACAAGAGCAATAGGGATATTAATAATAAAATAAGGATAATAATAACAGTCATAGCGATAATAATAATAGTATTAAGGATAATAATAATAGTTATAGTGCTAATAATAATAGTAATAAGCATAATAATAATAGTTATAAGGATAGAGACAAGAGTAATAGGGATAGTAATAATAGAATAAGGATAATAATAACAGTCATAGCGATAATAATAATAGTAATGAGGATAACAATAATAGTTATAGAGATAATAATACTAGTAATAAGGATAATAATTACAGTTATAATGATAATAATAATAGTAATAAGGGAAATAATAATAGTTATAAGGATAAAGACAAGAGTAATAGGGATAGTAATAATAGAATAAGGATAATAATAACAGTCATAGCGATAATAATAATAGTAGTAAGGATAATAATAATAGTTATAGCGATAATAATAATAGTAATAAGCATAATAATAATAGTTATAAGAATAGAGACAAGAGTAATAGGGATAGTAATAGTAGAATAAGCATAATAATAACAGTCATAGCGATAATAATAATAGTAATAAGGATAATAATAATAGTTATAGTGCTAGTAATAATAGTAATAAGGATAATAATAATAGTTATAGCGATAATAATAATAGTAATAAGGATAATAATAATAGTTATAGTGCGAATAATAATAGTAATAAGGATAAACATAATAGTTATAGTGCTAATAATACTAGTAATAAGGATAATAATAATAGTCATAGCGATAATAATAATAGTAATAAGGGAAGTAATAATAGTTATAGTGCTAGTAATAATAGTAATAAGGATAATAATAATAGTTATAGCGATAATAATAATAGTAATAAGGATAATAATAATAGTTATAGTGCGAATAATAATAGTAATAAGGATAAACATAATAGTTATAGTGCTAATAATACTAGTAATAAGGATAATAATAATAGTTATAGCGATAATAATATTAGTAATAAGGATAATAATAATAGTTATAAGGATAAAGACAAGAGCAATAGGGATATTAATAATAAAATAAGGATAATAATAACAGTCATAGCGATAATAATAATAGTATTAAGGATAATAATAATAGTTATAGTGCTAATAATAATAGTAATAAGCATAATAATAATAGTTATAAGGATAGAGACAAGAGTAATAGGGATAGTAATAATAGAATAAGGATAATAATAACAGTCATAGCGATAATAATAATAGTAATGAGGATAACAATAATAGTTATAGAGATAATAATACTAGTAATAAGGATAATAATAACAGTTATAATGATAATAATAATAGTAATAAGGGAAATAATAATAGTTATAAGGATAAAGACAAGAGTAATAGGGATAGTAATAATAGAATAAGTATAATAATAATAGTAATAAGGATAATAATAATAGTTATAGCGATAATAATAATAGTAATAAGGATAATAATAATAGTTATGAGGATAAAGACAAGAGTAATAGGGATAGTAATAATAGAATAAGGATAATAATAACAGTCATAGCGATAATAATAATAGTAATGAGGATAATAATAATAGTTATAAGGATAGAGACAAGAGTAATAGGGATAGTAATAATAGAATAAGGATAATAATAACAGTCATAGCGATAATAATAATAGTAATGAGGATAACAATAATAGTTATAGAGATAATAATACTAGTAATAAGGATAATAATAACAGTTATAATGATAATAATAATAGTAATAAGGGAAATAATAATAGTTATAAGGATAAAGACAAGAGTAATAGGGATAGTAATAATAGAATAAGGATAATAATAACAGTCATAGCGATAATAATAATAGTAGTAAGGATAATAATAATAGTTATAGCGATAATAATAATAGTAATAAGCATAATAATAATAGTTATAAGAATAGAGACAAGAGTAATAGGGATAGTAATAGTAGAATAAGCATAATAATAACAGTCATAGCGATAATAATAATAGTAATAAGGATAATAATAATAGATATAGTGCTAGTAATAATAGTAATAAGGATAATAATAATAGTTATAGCGATAATAATAATAGTAATAAGGATAATAATAATAGCTATAAGGATAGAGACAAGAGTAATAGGGATAGTGATAGTAGAATAAGGATAATAATAACAGTCATAGCGATATTAATAGTAATAAGGATAATAATAATAGTTATAGCGATAATAATAATAATAATAAGGGAAATAATAATAGAATAAGGATAATAATAACAGTCATAGCGATAATAATAATAGTTATAGCGATAATAATATTAGTAATAAGGATAATAATAATAGTTATAAGGATAAAGACAAGAGCAATAGGGATATTAATAATAAAATAAGGATAATAATAACAGTCATAGCGATAATAATAATAGTATTAAGGATAATAATAATAGTTATAGTGCTAATAATAATAGTAATAAGCATAATAATAATAGTTATAAGGATAGAGACAAGAGTAATAGGGATAGTAATAATAGAATAAGGATAATAATAACAGTCATAGCGATAATAATAATAGTAATGAGGATAACAATAATAGTTATAGAGATAATAATACTAGTAATAAGGATAATAATAACAGTTATAATGATAATAATAATAGTAATAAGGGAAATAATAATAGTTATAAGGATAAAGACAAGAGTAATAGGGATAGTAATAATAGAATAAGTATAATAATAATAATAGTAATAAGGATAATAATAATAGTTATAGCGATAATAATAATAGTAATAAGGATAATAATAATAGTTATGAGGATAAAGACAAGAGTAATAGGGATAGTAATAATAGAATAAGGATAATAATAACAGTCATAGCGATAATAATAATAGTAATGAGGATAATAATAATAGTTATAAGGATAGAGACAAGAGTAATAGGGATAGTAATAATAGAATAAGGATAATAATAACAGTCATAGCGATAATAATAATAGTAATGAGGATAATAATAATAGTTATAAGGATAGAGACAAGAGTAATAGGGATAGTAATAATAGAATAAGTATAATAATAACAGTCATAGCGATAATAATAATAGTAATAAGGATAATAATAATAGTTATAAGGATAATAATAATAGTTATAAGGATAAAGAGAAGAGTAATAGGGATAGTAATAATAGAATAAGGATAATTATAACAGTCATAGCGATAATAATAATAGTAATAAGGATAATAATAATAGTTATAAGGATAAAGAGAAGAGTGATAGGGATAGTAATAATAGAATAAGGATAATAATAACAGTCATAGCGATAATAATAATAGTAATGAGGATAACAATAATAGTTATAGAGATAATAATACTAGTAATAAGGATAATAATAACAGTTATAATGATAATAATAATAGTAATAAGGGAAATAATAATAGTTATAGTGCGAATAATAATAGTAATAAGGATAAACATAATAGTTATAGTGCTAATAATACTAGTAATAAGGATAAAGACAAAAGTAATAGGGATAGTAATAATACAATAAGCATAATAATAACAGTCATAGCGATAATAATAATAGTTATAGCGATAATAATAATAGTAATAAGGATAATAATAATAGTTATAAGGATAAAGAGAAGAGTAATAGGGATAGTAATAATAGAATAAGGATAATTATAACAGTCATAGCGATAATAATAATAGTCATAGCGATAATAATAATAGTAATAAGGATAATAATAATAGTTATAAGGATAAAGAGAAGAGTAATATTGATAGTAATAATAGAATAAGGATAATAATAACAGTCATAGCGATAATAATAATAGTTATAGCGATAATAATAATAGTAGTAAGGATAATAATAATAGTTATAAGGATAGTAATAGTAGAATAAGGATAATAATAACAGTCATAGCGATAATAATAGTAATAAGGATAATAATAATAGTTATAGCGATAATAATAATAGTAATAAGGGAAATAATAATAGAATAAGGATAATAATAACAGTCATAGCGATAATAATAATATTTATAGCGATAATAATAATAGTAATAAGTATAAACATAATAGTTATAGTGCTAGTAATAATAGTGATAAGGATAATAATAATAGTTATAGCGATAATAATAATAGTAATAAGGATAATAATAATAGCTATATGGATAGAGACAAGAGTAATAGGGATAGTGATAGTAGAATAAGGATAATAATAACAGTCATAGCGATATTAATAGTAATAAGGATAATAATAATAGTTATAGCGATAATAATAATAATAATAAGGGAAATAATAATAGAATAAGGATAATAATAACAGTCATAGCGATAATAATAATAGTAATAAGGATAATAATAATAGTTATAGTGCTAGTAATAATAGTAATAAGGATAATAATAATAGTTATAGCGATAATAATAATAGTAATAAGGATAATAATAATAGCTATAAGGATAGAGACAAGAGTAATAGCGATAGTGATAGTAGAATAAGGATAATAATAACAGTCATAGCGATATTAATAGTAATAAGGATAATAATAATAGTTATAGCGATAATAATAATAATAATAAGGGAAATAATAATAGAATAAGGATAATAATAACAGTCATAGCGATAATAATAATAGTTATAGCGATAATAATATTAGTAATAAGGATAATAATAATAGTTATAAGGATAAAGACAAGAGCAATAGGGATATTAATAATAAAATAAGGATAATAATAACAGTCATAGCGATAATAATAATAGTATTAAGGATAATAATAATAGTTATAGTGCTAATAATAATAGTAATAAGCATAATAATAATAGTTATAAGGATAGAGACAAGAGTAATAGGGATAGTAATAATAGAATAAGGATAATAATAACAGTCATAGCGATAATAATAATAGTAATGAGGATAACAATAATAGTTATAGAGATAATAATACTAGTAATAAGGATAATAATAACAGTTATAATGATAATAATAATAGTAATAAGGGAAATAATAATAGTTATAAGGATAAAGACAAGAGTAATAGGGATAGTAATAATAGAATAAGGATAATAATAACAGTCATAGCGATAATAATAATAGTAGTAAGGATAATAATAATAGTTATAGCGATAATAATAATAGTAATAAGCATAATAATAATAGTTATAAGAATAGAGACAAGAGTAATAGGGATAGTAATAGTAGAATAAGCATAATAATAACAGTCATAGCGATAATAATAATAGTAATAAGGATAATAATAATAGTTATAGTGCTAGTAATAATAGTAATAAGGATAATAATAATAGTTATAGCGATAATAATAATAGTAATAAGGATAATAATAATAGTTATAGTGCGAATAATAATAGTAATAAGGATAAACATAATAGTTATAGTGCTAATAATACTAGTAATAAGGATAATAATAATAGTCATAGCGATAATAATAATAGTAATAAGGGAAGTAATAATAGTTATAGTGCTAGTAATAATAGTAATAAGGATAATAATAATAGTTATAGCGATAATAATAATAGTAATAAGGATAATAATAATAGTTATAGTGCGAATAATAATAGTAATAAGGATAAACATAATAGTTATAGTGCTAATAATACTAGTAATAAGGATAATAATAATAGTTATAGCGATAATAATATTAGTAATAAGGATAATAATAATAGTTATAAGGATAAAGACAAGAGCAATAGGGATATTAATAATAAAATAAGGATAATAATAACAGTCATAGCGATAATAATAATAGTATTAAGGATAATAATAATAGTTATAGTGCTAATAATAATAGTAATAAGCATAATAATAATAGTTATAAGGATAGAGACAAGAGTAATAGGGATAGTAATAATAGAATAAGGATAATAATAACAGTCATAGCGATAATAATAATAGTAATGAGGATAACAATAATAGTTATAGAGATAATAATACTAGTAATAAGGATAATAATAACAGTTATAATGATAATAATAATAGTAATAAGGGAAATAATAATAGTTATAAGGATAAAGACAAGAGTAATAGGGATAGTAATAATAGAATAAGTATAATAATAATAGTAATAAGGATAATAATAATAGTTATAGCGATAATAATAATAGTAATAAGCATAATAATAATAGTTATGAGGATAAAGACAAGAGTAATAGGGATAGTAATAATAGAATAAGGATAATAATAACAGTCATAGCGATAATAATAATAGTAATGAGGATAATAATAATAGTTATAAGGATAGAGACAAGAGTAATAGGGATAGTAATAATAGAATAAGGATAATAATAACAGTCATAGCGATAATAATAATAGTAATGAGGATAACAATAATAGTTATAGAGATAATAATACTAGTAATAAGGATAATAATAACAGTTATAATGATAATAATAATAGTAATAAGGGAAATAATAATAGTTATAAGGATAAAGACAAGAGTAATAGGGATAGTAATAATAGAATAAGGATAATAATAACAGTCATAGCGATAATAATAATAGTAGTAAGGATAATAATAATAGTTATAGCGATAATAATAATAGTAATAAGCATAATAATAATAGTTATAAGAATAGAGACAAGAGTAATAGGGATAGTAATAGTAGAATAAGCATAATAATAACAGTCATAGCGATAATAATAATAGTAATAAGGATAATAATAATAGTTATAGTGCTAGTAATAATAGTAATAAGGATAATAATAATAGTTATAGCGATAATAATAATAGTAATAAGGATAATAATAATAGTTATAGTGCTAGTAATAATAGTAATAAGGATAATAATAATAGTTATAGCGATAATAATAATAGTAATAAGGATAATAATAATAGCTATAAGGATAGAGACAAGAGTAATAGCGATAGTGATAGTAGAATAAGGATAATAATAACAGTCATAGCGATATTAATAGTAATAAGGATAATAATAATAGTTATAGCGATAATAATAATAATAATAAGGGAAATAATAATAGAATAAGGATAATAATAACAGTCATAGCGATAATAATAATAGTTATAGCGATAATAATAATAGTAATAAGGATAATAATAATAGCTATATGGATAGAGACAAGAGTAATAGGGATAGTGATAGTAGAATAAGGATAATAATAACAGTCATAGCGATATTAATAGTAATAAGGATAATAATAATAGTTATAGCGATAATAATAATAATAATAAGGGAAATAATAATAGAATAAGGATAATAATAACAGTCATAGCGATAATAATAATAGTAATAAGGATAATAATAATAGTTATAGTGCTAGTAATAATAGTAATAAGGATAATAATAATAGTTATAGCGATAATAATAATAGTAATAAGGATAATAATAATAGCTATAAGGATAGAGACAAGAGTAATAGGGATAGTGATAGTAGAATAAGGATAATAATAACAGTCATAGCGATATTAATAGTAATAAGGATAATAATAATAGTTATAGCGATAATAATAATAATAATAAGGGAAATAATAATAGAATAAGGATAATAATAACAGTCATAGCGATAATAATAATAGTTATAGCGATAATAATATTAGTAATAAGGATAATAATAATAGTTATAAGGATAAAGACAAGAGCAATAGGGATATTAATAATAAAATAAGGATAATAATAACAGTCATAGCGATAATAATAATAGTATTAAGGATAATAATAATAGTTATAGTGCTAATAATAATAGTAATAAGCATAATAATAATAGTTATAAGGATAGAGACAAGAGTAATAGGGATAGTAATAATAGAATAAGGATAATAATAACAGTCATAGCGATAATAATAATAGTAATGAGGATAACAATAATAGTTATAGAGATAATAATACTAGTAATAAGGATAATAATAACAGTTATAATGATAATAATAATAGTAATAAGGGAAATAATAATAGTTATAAGGATAAAGACAAGAGTAATAGGGATAGTAATAATAGAATAAGGATAATAATAACAGTCATAGCGATAATAATAATAGTAGTAAGGATAATAATAATAGTTATAGCGATAATAATAATAGTAATAAGCATAATAATAATAGTTATAAGAATAGAGACAAGAGTAATAGGGATAGTAATAGTAGAATAAGCATAATAATAACAGTCATAGCGATAATAATAATAGTAATAAGGATAATAATAATAGTTATAGTGCTAGTAATAATAGTAATAAGGATAATAATAATAGTTATAGCGATAATAATAATAGTAATAAGGATAATAATAATAGTTATAGTGCGAATAATAATAGTAATAAGGATAAACATAATAGTTATAGTGCTAATAATACTAGTAATAAGGATAATAATAATAGTCATAGCGATAATAATAATAGTAATAAGGGAAGTAATAATAGTTATAGTGCTAGTAATAATAGTAATAAGGATAATAATAATAGTTATAGCGATAATAATAATAGTAATAAGGATAATAATAATAGTTATAGTGCGAATAATAATAGTAATAAGGATAAACATAATAGTTATAGTGCTAATAATACTAGTAATAAGGATAATAATAATAGTTATAGCGATAATAATATTAGTAATAAGGATAATAATAATAGTTATAAGGATAAAGACAAGAGTAATAGGGATAGTAATAATAGAATAAGGATAATTATAACAGTCATAGCGATAATAATAATAGTAATAAGGATAATAATAATAGTTATAAGGATAAAGAGAAGAGTGATAGGGATAGTAATAATAGAATAAGGATAATAATAACAGTCATAGCGATAATAATAATAGTAATGAGGATAACAATAATAGTTATAGAGATAATAATACTAGTAATAAGGATAATAATAACAGTTATAATGATAATAATAATAGTAATAAGGGAAATAATAATAGTTATAGTGCGAATAATAATAGTAATAAGGATAAACATAATAGTTATAGTGCTAATAATACTAGTAATAAGGATAAAGACAAAAGTAATAGGGATAGTAATAATACAATAAGCATAATAATAACAGTCATAGCGATAATAATAATAGTTATAGCGATAATAATAATAGTAATAAGGATAATAATAATAGTTATAAGGATAATAATAATAGTTATAAGGATAAAGAGAAGAGTAATAGGGATAGTAATAATAGAATAAGGATAATTATAACAGTCATAGCGATAATAATAATAGTCATAGCGATAATAATAATAGTAATAAGGATAATAATAATAGTTATAAGGATAAAGAGAAGAGTAATATTGATAGTAATAATAGAATAAGGATAATAATAACAGTCATAGCGATAATAATAATAGTTATAGCGATAATAATAATAGTAGTAAGGATAATAATAATAGTTATAAGGATAGTAATAGTAGAATAAGGATAATAATAACAGTCATAGCGATAATAATAGTAATAAGGATAATAATAATAGTTATAGCGATAATAATAATAGTAATAAGGGAAATAATAATAGAATAAGGATAATAATAACAGTCATAGCGATAATAATAATATTTATAGCGATAATAATAATAGTAATAAGTATAAACATAATAGTTATAGTGCTAGTAATAATAGTGATAAGGATAATAATAATAGTTATAGCGATAATAATAATAGTAATAAGGATAATAATAATAGCTATATGGATAGAGACAAGAGTAATAGGGATAGTGATAGTAGAATAAGGATAATAATAACAGTCATAGCGATATTAATAGTAATAAGGATAATAATAATAGTTATAGCGATAATAATAATAATAATAAGGGAAATAATAATAGAATAAGGATAATAATAACAGTCATAGCGATAATAATAATAGTAATAAGGATAATAATAATAGTTATAGTGCTAGTAATAATAGTAATAAGGATAATAATAATAGTTATAGCGATAATAATAATAGTAATAAGGATAATAATAATAGCTATAAGGATAGAGACAAGAGTAATAGGGATAGTGATAGTAGAATAAGGATAATAATAACAGTCATAGCGATATTAATAGTAATAAGGATAATAATAATAGTTATAGCGATAATAATAATAATAATAAGGGAAATAATAATAGAATAAGGATAATAATAACAGTCATAGCGATAATAATAATAGTTATAGCGATAATAATATTAGTAATAAGGATAATAATAATAGTTATAAGGATAAAGACAAGAGCAATAGGGATATTAATAATAAAATAAGGATAATAATAACAGTCATAGCGATAATAATAATAGTATTAAGGATAATAATAATAGTTATAGTGCTAATAATAATAGTAATAAGCATAATAATAATAGTTATAAGGATAGAGACAAGAGTAATAGGGATAGTAATAATAGAATAAGGATAATAATAACAGTCATAGCGATAATAATAATAGTAATGAGGATAACAATAATAGTTATAGAGATAATAATACTAGTAATAAGGATAATAATAACAGTTATAATGATAATAATAATAGTAATAAGGGAAATAATAATAGTTATAAGGATAAAGACAAGAGTAATAGGGATAGTAATAATAGAATAAGGATAATAATAACAGTCATAGCGATAATAATAATAGTAGTAAGGATAATAATAATAGTTATAGCGATAATAATAATAGTAATAAGCATAATAATAATAGTTATAAGAATAGAGACAAGAGTAATAGGGATAGTAATAGTAGAATAAGCATAATAATAACAGTCATAGCGATAATAATAATAGTAATAAGGATAATAATAATAGTTATAGTGCTAGTAATAATAGTAATAAGGATAATAATAATAGTTATAGCGATAATAATAATAGTAATAAGGATAATAATAATAGTTATAGTGCGAATAATAATAGTAATAAGGATAAACATAATAGTTATAGTGCTAATAATACTAGTAATAAGGATAATAATAATAGTCATAGCGATAATAATAATAGTAATAAGGGAAGTAATAATAGTTATAGTGCTAGTAATAATAGTAATAAGGATAATAATAATAGTTATAGCGATAATAATAATAGTAATAAGGATAATAATAATAGTTATAGTGCGAATAATAATAGTAATAAGGATAAACATAATAGTTATAGTGCTAATAATACTAGTAATAAGGATAATAATAATAGTTATAGCGATAATAATATTAGTAATAAGGATAATAATAATAGTTATAAGGATAAAGACAAGAGCAATAGGGATATTAATAATAAAATAAGGATAATAATAACAGTCATAGCGATAATAATAATAGTATTAAGGATAATAATAATAGTTATAGTGCTAATAATAATAGTAATAAGCATAATAATAATAGTTATAAGGATAGAGACAAGAGTAATAGGGATAGTAATAATAGAATAAGGATAATAATAACAGTCATAGCGATAATAATAATAGTAATGAGGATAACAATAATAGTTATAGAGATAATAATACTAGTAATAAGGATAATAATAACAGTTATAATGATAATAATAATAGTAATAAGGGAAATAATAATAGTTATAAGGATAAAGACAAGAGTAATAGGGATAGTAATAATAGAATAAGTATAATAATAATAGTAATAAGGATAATAATAATAGTTATAGCGATAATAATAATAGTAATAAGGATAATAATAATAGTTATGAGGATAAAGACAAGAGTAATAGGGATAGTAATAATAGAATAAGGATAATAATAACAGTCATAGCGATAATAATAATAGTAATGAGGATAATAATAATAGTTATAAGGATAGAGACAAGAGTAATAGGGATAGTAATAATAGAATAAGGATAATAATAACAGTCATAGCGATAATAATAATAGTAATGAGGATAACAATAATAGTTATAGAGATAATAATACTAGTAATAAGGATAATAATAACAGTTATAATGATAATAATAATAGTAATAAGGGAAATAATAATAGTTATAAGGATAAAGACAAGAGTAATAGGGATAGTAATAATAGAATAAGGATAATAATAACAGTCATAGCGATAATAATAATAGTAGTAAGGATAATAATAATAGTTATAGCGATAATAATAATAGTAATAAGCATAATAATAATAGTTATAAGAATAGAGACAAGAGTAATAGGGATAGTAATAGTAGAATAAGCATAATAATAACAGTCATAGCGATAATAATAATAGTAATAAGGATAATAATAATAGTTATAGTGCTAGTAATAATAGTAATAAGGATAATAATAATAGTTATAGCGATAATAATAATAGTAATAAGGATAATAATAATAGTTATAGCGATAATAATAATAATAATAAGGGAAATAATAATAGAATAAGGATAATAATAACAGTCATAGCGATAATAATAATAGTTATAGCGATAATAATATTAGTAATAAGGATAATAATAATAGTTATAAGGATAAAGACAAGAGCAATAGGGATATTAATAATAAAATAAGGATAATAATAACAGTCATAGCGATAATAATAATAGTATTAAGGATAATAATAATAGTTATAGTGCTAATAATAATAGTAATAAGCATAATAATAATAGTTATAAGGATAGAGACAAGAGTAATAGGGATAGTAATAATAGAATAAGGATAATAATAACAGTCATAGCGATAATAATAATAGTAATGAGGATAACAATAATAGTTATAGAGATAATAATACTAGTAATAAGGATAATAATAACAGTTATAATGATAATAATAATAGTAATAAGGGAAATAATAATAGTTATAAGGATAAAGACAAGAGTAATAGGGATAGTAATAATAGAATAAGTATAATAATAATAGTAATAAGGATAATAATAATAGTTATAGCGATAATAATAATAGTAATAAGGATAATAATAATAGTTATGAGGATAAAGACAAGAGTAATAGGGATAGTAATAATAGAATAAGGATAATAATAACAGTCATAGCGATAATAATAATAGTAATGAGGATAATAATAATAGTTATAAGGATAGAGACAAGAGTAATAGGGATAGTAATAATAGAATAAGTATAATAATAACAGTCATAGCGATAATAATAATAGTAATAAGGATAATAATAATAGTTATAAGGATAATAATAATAGTTATAAGGATAAAGAGAAGAGTAATAGGGATAGTAATAATAGAATAAGGATAATTATAACAGTCATAGCGATAATAATAATAGTAATAAGGATAATAATAATAGTTATAAGGATAAAGAGAAGAGTGATAGGGATAGTAATAATAGAATAAGGATAATAATAACAGTCATAGCGATAATAATAATAGTAATGAGGATAACAATAATAGTTATAGAGATAATAATACTAGTAATAAGGATAATAATAACAGTTATAATGATAATAATAATAGTAATAAGGGAAATAATAATAGTTATAGTGCGAATAATAATAGTAATAAGGATAAACATAATAGTTATAGTGCTAATAATACTAGTAATAAGGATAAAGACAAAAGTAATAGGGATAGTAATAATACAATAAGCATAATAATAACAGTCATAGCGATAATAATAATAGTTATAGCGATAATAATAATAGTAATAAGGATAATAATAATAGTTATAAGGATAATAATAATAGTTATAAGGATAAAGAGAAGAGTAATAGGGATAGTAATAATAGAATAAGGATAATTATAACAGTCATAGCGATAATAATAATAGTCATAGCGATAATAATAATAGTAATAAGGATAATAATAATAGTTATAAGGATAAAGAGAAGAGTAATATTGATAGTAATAATAGAATAAGGATAATAATAACAGTCATAGCGATAATAATAATAGTTATAGCGATAATAATAATAGTAGTAAGGATAATAATAATAGTTATAAGGATAGTAATAGTAGAATAAGGATAATAATAACAGTCATAGCGATAATAATAGTAATAAGGATAATAATAATAGTTATAGCGATAATAATAATAGTAATAAGGGAAATAATAATAGAATAAGGATAATAATAACAGTCATAGCGATAATAATAATATTTATAGCGATAATAATAATAGTAATAAGTATAAACATAATAGTTATAGTGCTAGTAATAATAGTGATAAGGATAATAATAATAGTTATAGCGATAATAATAATAGAAATAAGGATAATAATAATAGCTATATGGATAGAGACAAGAGTAATAGGGATAGTGATAGTAGAATAAGGATAATAATAACAGTCATAGCGATATTAATAGTAATAAGGATAATAATAATAGTTATAGCGATAATAATAATAATAATAAGGGAAATAATAATAGAATAAGGATAATAATAACAGTCATAGCGATAATAATAATAGTAATAAGGATAATAATAATAGTTATAGTGCTAGTAATAATAGTAATAAGGATAATAATAATAGTTATAGCGATAATAATAATAGTAATAAGGATAATAATAATAGCTATAAGGATAGAGACAAGAGTAATAGGGATAGTAATAATAGAATAAGGATAATAATAACAGTCATAGCGATAATAATAATAGTAATGAGGATAACAATAATAGTTATAGAGATAATAATACTAGTAATAAGGATAATAATAACAGTTATAATGATAATAATAATAGTAATAAGGGAAATAATAATAGTTATAAGGATAAAGACAAGAGTAATAGGGATAGTAATAATAGAATAAGGATAATAATAACAGTCATAGCGATAATAATAATAGTAGTAAGGATAATAATAATAGTTATAGCGATAATAATAATAGTAATAAGCATAATAATAATAGTTATAAGAATAGAGACAAGAGTAATAGGGATAGTAATAGTAGAATAAGCATAATAATAACAGTCATAGCGATAATAATAATAGTAATAAGGATAATAATAATAGTTATAGTGCTAGTAATAATAGTAATAAGGATAATAATAATAGTTATAGCGATAATAATAATAGTAATAAGGATAATAATAATAGTTATAGTGCGAATAATAATAGTAATAAGGATAAACATAATAGTTATAGTGCTAATAATACTAGTAATAAGGATAATAATAATAGTCATAGCGATAATAATAATAGTAATAAGGGAAGTAATAATAGTTATAGTGCTAGTAATAATAGTAATAAGGATAATAATAATAGTTATAGCGATAATAATAATAGTAATAAGGATAATAATAATAGTTATAGTGCGAATAATAATAGTAATAAGGATAAACATAATAGTTATAGTGCTAATAATACTAGTAATAAGGATAATAATAATAGTTATAGCGATAATAAT